>JAPESX010000863.1:0-13482 GCA_029590615.1 Nemania bipapillata
TGGAACCTGGTTTACGGCAATATCTGTAAGTGGCCATCAGGCTCAAATTCTTATCATGCTGGCCTTGGTGTACACCTGCCTCTTCGGTTGCTTCCTACACCTCTGAAATACCACTCGATTAAAGTTGAAATGTCGATAACTGACTCCAAGCTTGTAGTGTCTATCCCATCTGAGATCACAGCTATTTGCGTGCTATTCCAGTTCTGGACCGACCTCAACCCCGCAGTTTTTATAGTTATCTTTATTGTATTGACTGTGGTTATCGGCATAGCCTTCATTCGTGTGTACGGCGAGATTGAGTTTGTATTCGCCATTCTTAAAATCCTCCTCGTTATTTTCTTGATCATCTTGGGATTGGTCATCGATCTAGGAGGCATACCAGGGACGCCGGCTATCGGAGGTAAATTTTGGCGAGATCCGGGACCATTCGTTGAGCATGTCGCCACGGGGCATTGGGGCGAGTTCCTTGGCTACTGGAGTGTCATGACGGGCGCTGTATTCTCGTTCGCCGGTGTCGAGTCTCTCGCTATGGCCGCCGCCGAGACCAAGAATCCTAGACGTGCGATACCAGCTGCCTGCAAGCGAGTTTTCTTCCGTATCGTCATCTTCTACGTGCTCGCCATCGTCGTAGTCGGCCTTCTGGTTGCCAGCAATGATGACCGCTTAAACGACTCCTCTGGGTCTGCCGCACAGAGCCCGTTCGTTATTGCCGCCTCGGCGGCTGGTATTCCAGCTATCCCATCCGTTGTTAACGCCATCGTGATTACATCCGCGTGGTCATCCTCCAACCAAAGTTTGCTCGCTGGAACCCGTGTTCTCTACGGCCTCGCTCTCAAGAAACAAGCCCCGAAGATATTTCTACGGACGACATCATGGGGTGTTCCGTATATGTGTGTTCTATTCTTTGCGCCATTCATGTTTCTGAGTTTCTTGACTCTGTCAAACGCGGCTCTGACAGTATTCTGGTGGCTTGTTGATCTGACCGCTGCCGGAGTTCTTGTGTCTTGGTCTGCGATCTTGCTCAACCATATTCGGCTCAAGTTGGCAATGAAACGACAAGGTATCCCGGATGAATCGCTCCCGTGGTACAACTCTTGGACACGTAAGTTACTGTCGAAAATTTTCATTTGTCAATGCTAATTTTCATATAGTGTATAGCTCCTATGCGGGGTTGTTCATGTGTCTACTCATCCTACTGACAGGCGGGTACGAAGTGTTCACCGCAGGCAACTGGGATGCGCAGTCCTTTGTATCATCATACTTGTAAGTAAAGCACATCGCCTTTTCTGACTAACACCGAATCCTAAATCATTGTGCTAGGGATATTCCTCTTGTGCTAGCAGCATATCTAATCTGGAAGCTCTGGAAAAAGACTAAGATAACGTCTCTTTCTGATATCCCTCTTGAAGAAGCCTTCAGACAGGCTGAACAAGTTCCCGACGATGAACCCCCCGTAAAGGGAAATAGCAAGCTACGTTTTGTTAGTTGGATATGGGACTAGTTTTGGTTTCTTCGCCGACCCTATATCTTTTGATTATCATACTAGAAAGCCCTTAAGTGCGCACAGCGATCCAGACACAAGAAAAGACATATAGAGAGATGGGCAATTCAACAGCCCCATAGCGCGCATTATATGGCCAAGCGCTCCCCCGAGACTCTGATCTTACGACTCACGAAATTTAGGAGCGAATTGATAGCCTGGCTTGTCTCAGTCAGTTTAATACCTAAGATAGATTCAGTTAGAAAATCTTCCATTCTTGAAACGGCAGGGTTTGCTCCAAAGCCTAGGACCTGTCGGGGTATATTGCGATGTGGTTTCTTCAACGAGAGGGTAGACAGAAGATCCGCTTTTTGGTGTGTCATGTGAATTTCTTTAGGATCATCATTGCGCAATGCGTAGACCCAAATAATATCGCTCCTACTACTCGACGTGGAGTCCATTCGGATCTACACTGCCGGATTTTGTATTTCCGACAGCACGACAGTCGCCGTTGCGCTTAACGCGGAGGCATCAAGTTCCTTAAGCCCGCATTCATGATACCTACTTAGTCACCATGTCGGACTTAGGCCTGTCCCGCAGTTTGTTTTACACGTCAACTGTCTCAGCTGTCGAATCCGGTAACATCTCCAATTATTACTCCCCTCATCCCTCTAAGTCACACAAGCTTAAATACTCTGGAGATCCTCAGTACCCCTTAGGTATCACTATCAGAGTATTTTTGTAAACCCCCGCACGTCTACGTACCTCACGTTACATACACCGCTGACTACAACCACAATATCAGTATAAGCTGCCTCAGCTTAATTCGAGATGCCATCAAAATATCCCCAACGTAAAATTGGCGATGATTCCGTTAGTGCCATCGGCCTTGGATGCATGGGCATGTCTTTTGTCTATGCTTCCGGCGGCTTCAATGATGAAGAGTCTTACAAGGTCCTCACAAAGGCCGCAGACGATGGTATCACCTTCTGGGATACCGCGGACATGTATGGGCCTTTCAAGTCAGTATTCCCACATCGCTTGAGCAACATGGTTGTCATTGGCGATGGCATCAATTAATCGAGTGTGCACTTAGAAATGAGACGTTAATTGGGAAATGGTTTAAAGAAACTGGCCGTCGGGATGAGATCTTCCTCGCCAGCAAGTTCGGTAACAAGTTGACAGACGGCAAATGGTCCATCGACGGAACCCCCGCTTACGTGAAAGCGGCCTGTAATGCCAGTTTAGAACGTCTGCAGACTGACCACATCGACTTGTATTACCAGCATCGCGTAGACACCAAGACGCCGATCGAGCACACGGTTCAGGCCATGGCGGAGCTCAAGGCAGAAGGCAAGATTCGCTATCTAGGTCTCTCCGAGTGCTCGGAGCGGACTCTGCGGCGTGCCCACGCCGTGCACCCAATCACGGCCATTCAAATGGAGTATTCGCCGTTTGCACTGCAGATCGAGGCCGCGCAGACGAATCTCTTGCAGACCGCCCGCGAACTCGGCGTCAAGGTCGTCGCCTACTCTCCTCTTGGCCGTGGTTTCCTAACCGGTGCCATCACGAGCAGGGATCAGTTCGACGAGAACGACTTGCGCAGGCTCATGCCTCGTTTCTCGGAGAAGAACTTCGGTGACAACCTGAACCTGGCGCAGCTCCTAGGCTCTATCGCGAAAGAAAAGGGATGCACTCCCGGACAGCTTGCTCTCGCATGGTTGCTTGCGCAGGGTGATGGTAAGATGGACCTCGACTTCATTCCCATTCCTTGGAAGTCTCGCTGATAGTTATTTAGACATCATTCCCATTCCAGGAACGAAGCGCATAAAGTACCTAGAGGAGAATATGGGGTCAGTTAACGTCGACTTAACTAAAGAAGAGGAAGCAAGGATTAGGCAGGCGATCGATAGTGTGGGTGGCTCAAAGGGAGAAAGGTATAACCCAGCAACGGTATCTGCCCTATTTGGGGACAGTCCTGAGTTGTAGGCATGAGTAATATAGGGGTAAGGACTTACCTAGTAAAATAACGCAGTCAAATCGCAACACCTACTGGTTACTTACAAGCATAGACAGAAAGAACTCGTCGGTTAAAGACTAGAATAGTTTTATCATTATAGGATTCGTGTAGCAAGTCTCTATCAGCTCCTATCTTTATCCATTGCACACTAGCTAAAGAGGCCAATCTTGTAGAACTTCTTATTTTCATGCAATTTATAAGCCCTTTAGATCAAAATCCGGCGCTTCCCTGGCACATTTCGTGAAACCATTTGAAAAGCGCTTGGCTACGACCAAGGCCCCAGTGCCGACGTAGTTGGAGATCTTACATCCTCACCCACCCCGGCTTAAAGGCACCCACACCGGTTCAGACGGTTGTTGACCGCCCGTCCTAGATTCCCAATCGTGCACGCTCCAAGGGCTCTGCCAGAGCTTGTGCCTGCGCGGTAAATTCCTCGTCGCGGGAAATAGCTGAAAAACCAGGGTTCCAATTAGGTTGACGCAGGCTATAACCGCAGAGGCACTCCCAATCTCGAAACGCGACTGGAAGGTACCCATTAGCCATGCACCCCGTAGCCCAGCTTTCTGCGTGTTGTAGACCTGCCATCGTGTTCATAATGCTACGGCCAGGGTCTAGGTTCCCATGATCGTCGAGATCGTCCCAGAGCGCATAACCGACATTAGACAGACAGGCTACACAAGCAAAGAATAAAGGGTCCGCGTCCGTATTTTGAGGCATTGCTACGCACCTCCATTTAAACATGCGATACCAGTGGTTCATTGGGCCCAAGTCAAGATTGCTATACTCAGCAGTTCTCGATATCTGAAGTGGCAGTCCGAAGCCTGGGTTACAGCAGCTGATGGATAGGAAATCGAAAGGTTGAAGTATTCGAAAGTGATCCCACGCTTCCTTCATAGCATTAGGTGTATGCTCCATTTCCAGATCCCAAAGTCTTCGAGGTCCTTGACGAATGATGAATCTTGCCATCTTGTCGAAGCGCTTGTCTTCAAACGTGTATTGGGCGTTCGCCCGGTAGAGGACTATCTTTGTTAGACACATTATTGTGAACATTTAATCTGACACTCAACTCACCACGAGTAATACGCTTATGCAAGAGCCTATGTACGCAGTATATCTGCTCATATTCCCATAGCGAAAAAGAGTACCAGAATACTCCCCAGGAACGAGACAACGATTCAGGGTCGGAATCGGTTTTCCAGGAGAACAGGATCGAGACGAGATTCATAATATACAGTGCTTTCTCGTAGCGAAGCAGAACTGTAGGAGAAATCTCAGGATAGAATCCAAGGTCTTTGGGGATCTTTTCCCTAGCCATGGTTGCTAGTGTCTTCGCGTAGTGACGCATTATTCTGTGCATATCAAGGTATTGGGAAGCCTCGTATAGCTTTAGTCCATTCCTATGCTGCGACTGAATAGTGAAATTCTCAGGACATCTATATCGCTCGACGAATGTATCGACCGACTTAACGTAGGCCGGATGCTCGACTCTGTTGGAATACTTATGACCGTTATAATGGAAATTCCAGGGTTCCTTGTCTAGAGCATAGCTAGCAACAGCTAGTCGTTCTATCTCCGGGGAAATGTTATAAATGACTAGATTGCAGGCAATCCTGTTCTCTTGTGCTAAGATGAAAGCGCAGAAGCGCGGTCCGGTCACTATAACATTCAGAGTCAGTCATCAACATTGCGCGGATGCTAGAGAGATGCCATCAAAGCATAGGGGGCTTTAAAGAAAGAGCCATGAAACTAAAGAAATCAACAATGGCAGTAATCACTTACAAGCTAGCTGNAAAAACAGACTGGACGTCAGGGATCCAGCACATTATCATGAGTTTAATTTCGGCAGGGAGACTCTCGAGAATACTAGGGAGACTATTCTTGTTCCTGCGAACAACGCGTCTGAGTTAACGAACAAGATATTGAATCAGGAGGACATACCTTGCAAAAGCAGCATCAATAGCTGAGTAAATGGCGGGTGAATTAGCCATAAATTTCGGTGAGTGGCCCCGACCAGCAGAGCCGCGTGAGGGTGTATCCCGTAGATTCATCATCTTCATAGTAGGATATGGGAGTGGGAGTGATTCTGCGAGTGATGCTCCAAAGGGGGACGCTTGGGTACTAGTCGTGAAGACGGAGTGCTGGAATCGATGAAGCGAATATATATCCTAGACCACAGGAATGTGTGATAGACGTAGGGCTGAGTGAGGGCGAAGTTACTAGTATTCAAGGTGAAGAAGAGATCAGAAGCCCTGTAAAGCGCCTGGGAAGTATGGTAGTTTATATATACAGAAGGTGTGGAGCGTCACACACCTATATGTCGTATTTGCATTATGTTGTAATTAGCTTCTCAATGGGCAAGTGCCTAGGTAGAGGAAGGTACCAATGTACGACAAACTAGTATTGAATAGGGTAATGCATTGTTCCATTAGGATAAGCAATGCCTAAACAATGGAGTAGTTAGCAAACAATTATCCCATTAGAACATGTAGAATTGTATTCTGTATAATTAAACGCCACTAACTACGCCGTATGTTGTGTGAGAATAAAGTATGAGACGTGCACAAAGTCACGCAACCATCACATGTAGGACTAATATACAGATATTCCTTCAAACTTGTACCACGCTGCTGATCTTATAGCTCTATAACCGCACTTCACTCTTGTAAACCAAACGCATTTTGTGCATCTAAGACTGGGTCAGAAAAATCATTTCTTTTACTGAAAAGGGGATAAGAGGGGTTTACATATATACTTCTACCTACCTCTAACAAGTCGTGGTTTCCTCAAACAAGCTTGCTAATTGTCGCGACTGCAAAAAATACACAAACCCTCTGGCTCTAGTTACCTATTCCCTTACTTGGATTCGTTCAGACGAATCCTGGTAGTGGCTAGTGTGGTGGCTAGTATGTTTGCTGATGTGTTTGCCTGGAGGTGAGAATAAGAACTATGGCCAGCTCCGGCGATGGTGTGACGTCAGCGTCAATGGGGCAATATGGGTTGGTTTATATAAGCGGTCGCTGATTTGAAAACAAGAGTAAGGTTTCTTCCTTCTTTTCATGCTTCCTTTTGCTTCCTAATATAAGCTATATTAAGTCCTGAACCAACTGCCAATATTGGCATCTGGGCATATGTAATACAGCTATAAAACAAATAACAGTTCTATCACACTCCGCGGGCATAAAATATTTGAGACACGTGAAGTATGGCTGACTTTAGTTACATACTGGTTCTATTTAATGCGAACTTGACGTCTAGATCGGTCGCCACTTCAGCTCAAGCCAGCGAATTGGCATATATAATAATGAGGATAGAACAAAGGCAACTTCAAATCCAATATCGCCGGTGGTAGCTGCCAAGGGACCAGTGTACCAGACTTGGGAGGCGGACGGCACGACCAAGCCAAAAGATAAACCTGCGGCTAAGATGGCGGAGATACCCGTAGGCAGTTTGCGAGGCTGATCCCAGTGCTCAGGTACATACGAATCGGGGTTAGCTTTGCGAAAGACAAAGTGCTCGACAGTAATGACGCCGACGTAGGCTGCAGACCAATATGCGATGAGGTAGATGAAGTTCTCGAGGNTATCGAAGAAGGACCGAGCAGCATACACAGCTACAGGGATGGCAACAGCAGTGTAGACCATAGAGAACACAAAGCGGGGGACGCGGACGAAGAATGGGGCCAAGAGCTGGAAATTCAGGGAGATTGAGTACATAGAACCTGACAGATTGCCGATGACAGAGAGCGAGAGAAGAACGGCCACGAACTTGCCGAATCCTCCGGCCGGCTTCAGCATAGCATCAAGGACACCACCGACCATATACTTCGTGTATCCTTCTACCCAGGTCGGGTTATTGGCGGTGGCGCCGCCGACGGCCGCCCCAAGAACTAGGAGGGGTACCGTTGGAACGATCAATCCTGCATAGGTATACGTGAAGATGCGTAGCGTAGAGACAGATGGGTCACAGTACACCGAAAAGTCGGACGCCATGGCAGCCCACGGGATCAAAAAGCCAGCAATCACACCGCCGTAACTAACAATGAGAGCAGGCGACGATGGTTCCGTCTCAACTTGGTTGAAGAGCTTGTTGCCCCCGACCCCGGTCGTGATGATGATAGCAACCAGGGTAAAGGGCCACGAGTAGCGCTCAAATTGGTGCAAGAACCGGTAACCACCAAACGAAACGAGCAATCCAATAAGGCCGATGATGGCGATCCCGGCCGTACCGTCGATCCGGCCATCCGAGACTGCTGCCAGTGTCGAGCCGCCCAGCACACAGCTGATGATACCGAAACCGGAGATAGTAGCCAGGTTCAGGAAGGCAATGATAGGGGTCACGTAATAACCAAATGTGTACCGCGCATGAAGCATCTGTCGCAATCCCGTCCTAGAGCCGAAGGTGGAGAAGTAAGCTGGGGGGATGGTACAGAGGAGACTGAAGAACAGGATAATGAGCGAGCAATCTCGCAGACTGAGGCCAAAGACAAAGGTTCCGAGGATTCCTGTAATGATACTAGCAGTCCGCGTAAAAAGTTATTAGCATGATATATATATAGAGGGTATTTGGAAGAGGCCATGCGACTTACGGCAAGAGGTTTGTGCTCATGGCGAACCAGACGAAGAATACATTGATGAAGCGTCTATCAACCCTTTCCTCCAGGGGAACGGGCGTGATGCCACGCAGCTCAACGCCCCAGTTCGATAGCTTCGCAAGCCATGGAGAGAACTTAGGCACCTTGTATTGTGAACCGGCGACATCTGTGCCAGCAGGCGTTGTGCTGGTCTGGGGGGTTTTCTTTTCATCCATTTTTAGTTTGTAGCGGCGGAGATATTATAGGCTTGGTCCTGGTATGAGAGGGACTCTTCCCGTTCGTATGTCCAGAGATTTACCCCAGCGACGTTCTGGGTCTGCTAGATTGACCCTGTGATGAGTTCATACAGATATTTCAATCATCATCGAGACCTGTGAGATAGGTAGTTAGTCTTATGAACATATCTTGAGCCAGAAGCGCGTCGTTAGCGTAGTCTTGACTCAATGATGCCCCTCACCCCACCCACCCATAAGCTTGTGAACTCCGAATGTCGAGTCGAGACTAGCCTATCATATGCCAACAATCGATAAGTGATGGCTAGGAATGGGGTAGTATATCATCGCTGCCTCTTGCGCTGGACGTATTCGATTCTTCATGCTAAAGAATTAAGTGCTGATGGATGTAAGATCGACCAGTGAGAGAATATAGAGCGTCGCACCGTCCATTGGGAATGACTGCTTGTTACCGCTTCCAATCATATAGGGTCCTAGAATCGCTTTATATGAGCCAGATTAAAAGCTCGAGGATACCCTGCACTTTCAAAGTGACCAGAATGTTGTATTTTGGGGTTGTTTTTTTTTTAAAGAAAAAAAAACATTATCTCACGAAAAGTCTGCGAGGACTCAAGCCAACACGGTACTCGAGCACAGTATCTGCGAAAGGAGAATGCATGCTACGACGCGGATTAAAAACGCCACGGACCCTCCCAGAACCTTTATAGGCTGGAGACCTGCTGTAATAGCATACTCTATGGCGCAATCTCGCGGACTAGGTCTTGCCGACAGGCCGCATTTAGGTTCTGCTTCTTGCAGTGATGGTATGGCGGCAGAAGAAACTGGTGCGCGTGGTATAGTGTCTAGGATGATGACGGGCGCTGGGAGTCTTTGACGCAGACCTCCAACTCAACGTCAAAATCTAGGACATAGGAACCTCGAACATTTGAGACGCGTTATAAGCTTCTCACTCACTATGTTATCCCATCTGGTAGCGAAATGGAGTCTAACGCGCTCACGGCTCGACCCAACGGCAAACATACCCAGCTTTGTTGTCGCCTAGCAGACCCGAATGAGGAGATACGCCTCTAAGTTTAGTCGCCAGGTATCCATCCACCATATTCACTGGAAGATGAGGCCATCCATGAAGGATTAAGACAATTCACTCTAAGGTTTGCAGGCATCCCATGTCATCCACTCCCAAACCCCTGTCTGCTGGGTGCGAGGGTCGGAAAAACTTGCCCGAGCCATGAACGTTGTGCCATACAGAGACCTCACGCAGATTAAGGATGTGGACAACTTCTCTTAAGCAAGGCGGGAGGTGTCTCAGTGCTGTCGCTGACAAACCTGGGCGGTGAAATAGCACATGGTTACCATTCATCCGGTACACTAAAACTGCCTGCATAAGACAATTTCACGTATCCCACGTTATCATGCTTCGCGTATCCCTCTCGAGGATCCAAAGGGTCATAACCCTAACATAGATACCATGTTATTGACTCTTCCAGGCTCATCGACAATTTTCGCATTGATAACCACCGTAGTTGTCTCCGCGCTTCTCTTGAACCTTAGTCGATTGAATAGATGTAACAGTCAGCTGCCGCTGCCCCCAGGTCCGCCGGGGGAGCCGGTCATCGGCCACCTCCGTATTATACCTACTGTGCACCCCGAGTTTCAATATGCGCAATGGGCCAAGCAATACAACACGGACATCCGTAAGTAGTATTAAAAGAACCACTCTGTGGCATCTTAGCATTTTGCCTAGAATTGAAATTATTGATTACAGTGATGCTACAGTGCATTTCAATGTCCTCGGACGATCCATCATCGTCCTCAACAGCATCGAAGCCGCCCACGACTTGCTAGATGAGCGGGGGGCTAACTATGCTGACCGGCCGCGTTTTGTGCTGTTTGAGGTCATGGGATGGGGCATTACATTGACTTTCCTCCGCTGGTCACCCCGGTTTAAACTGCACAGAAGACTCCTCCAAGCATCCTTCACGCAATCCGCATGCAAAGCGTACCGGCCGATTCAGATCGAAGAGGCTCGTCGCGCTGCCAGGGCTATCATTGCCGACCCCAAGAGCTGGGAGATTCTTCTCCGTCAGTTTTCTACTGCCGTCGTGTTGCGCATAGGCTTTGGCATCGAGGTGCAGGAGAAAGATGACCCGTACATAAAGATGACTCTCGACGTGGAGGAGGCAACAGGCCAAGGCGGCGTCCCTGCTGGTAACGTTGTCGACTTTTTCCCTATTCTTCGCCACTTGCCGAATGGAATTGCCCGTATCAGCAAGCTATTCCGGCCGTTGATTCACGCCCGGCGCACGAAACCATTCATTCAACGGCTTCACGACGCCCCCTGGGCAGAGGTCGAGCCCTCTATTAGAGCCAAGGAACAGCCGAAACCTTCATTCGTGCACACTCAATTTGGCCGGTATCTTGCCAACGAGGCTGCGGGCAGACCTAACGATGCTACAATTGAGGATCTTAAAGGAGCGGCAGGTGCCATCGCAATCGCGGGTGGGAACACGACTTGGTCCACCATTATTGTATGCATTCTAGGCTTATTAACGAACCCAGATGCCCGGGTCAAGGCTAGGAGGGAGATGGAAGACGTGGTCGGAGTGGACGAGAACGGAGACCTACTGCGCCTCCCAACTTTCGATGATCGACCCCGATTGAAGTATCTTGAAAATGTTCTTCATGAAACTACCCGATGGCAGCCTCTCTCCCCTTTGGGTGTACCACACGCAACCCTGGCAGATGACGAGTACAAGGGGTATCGCATTCCAGCTGGGTCCGTCGTATATCCCAACGTCAGAGCAATGTCGCGAGACGAGAGACACTATTCATCGCCTGAAGAGTTCTGTCCCGAAAGGTACGACCCAGTCACTCAGGGTGGCAGAGGTGAACCCCTACCAAATGGACCCTTCGGGTTTGGACGGAGGGCGTGCCCAGGTGAGCATTTAGCTATGTCGGGGGTGTACATCATGATCAGCACTCTTCTTGCCACGATGCACATCCAGTGCCCCAAAGACCACCATGGAAATGATATCAAACCAAACGTCGAGTTTTCTGATGGACTTAGCGGTGTTCCTGAAAAGTTTGAATGTTCTGTCGTACCTCAATCACGGCGTATGAAGGAGCTGCTCCGTGTTTGAGTAGAGAATGCCCAGCAATAATCTAGAGGTTGAGAGAGAGGGAGTAGTTGAGGAATATATGTTTATCTTTGGTCTTTGCCCTATGCTACTCCAGTTCAAGTTACATAGTAATTCAATCCTACACCAGAACAGTTGTTCAGAAACATTAGCGCCTAAGCCACAGTGTATACTAGTAATTAAGGCCTACCTCTCACGATGGCTTCTACCAATAGCGAGTTCAATCGCTTTTTGCCGTAAGTAAAATAGGTATTAGTCTAGTAGGTGAAAAGCTGTTCTTTGTTCTAAACCCCGATTTTAGTTAGGAAGCCTACTAATTAACATAATTCCTAAGGGTTCAATGGGCAGAATTTCACAAAAACCACGCCGTGATTGCGATATTGGTAATAACGGTATATGAGCCGCACATACCCGTGGCACAGTAGCCGCTGTGGCTTCCACAAATTAGGTTAAAGTTTAGACTAGCATCCTCTCCGGATAGTTGAACACCGTGTCCGGGCGGTCTTTATCAGAGATTCAGAATGGCATCGATAGGCCTTCACATTCTTGAGTTCAGCAACAGAAGATAGAGGGAACAGGCTATCCTACCAGGGCCGGAACTGCGCAATTCGGGGACCATTTTCATCTAAAAATAGTCACTGGGGTTATAAATTTGTCACCCTCACGACCACCCTCCCAATTTCGAAACGGAGACCCATGGCACTCTTTCCGAGAGCCTTATGTATCGTAAATACTGAGTCAGGTAGATCATATGCACAAGCGCACCGGTATTGGCCGTGAGTAGCTGCTATAGGGCATACATATTTTCTGACCGGCTTCAATTAGCCGAATTGATGCAGTCATCCGCATTATCTAGCCTCGTAAAATATTACCACCGGATGTTGGTAGGGGCGGTAAAGATTATTA
Source organism: Nemania bipapillata (assembly GCA_029590615.1). NCBI lineage: Eukaryota > Fungi > Ascomycota > Sordariomycetes > Xylariales > Xylariaceae > Nemania > Nemania bipapillata. Next base: position 12,368 of record JAPESX010000863.1, read on the forward strand.
ACTGGCCAACACACCTGGTGGTGGCTGCAGCCTGCTTCCTCAACCAAGGAAAGAATGAGTGATTCCAAATGTCTTAACTTTCTCGTAGCCAGTCAAGTCGTTCAGGAAGCTCTTCAACATGGAGGTTAGTTATTGCGTAGCTATGCTACATGTGCGTGATTAGAATAGGGTTGGGTAGGGGAGGTACCTCGAAATTATTTTGTACCCGACGATACTATTACTGAGATTGGTAATAACTGAGGAATATTTAGGCAGCACAAGAGAGGCAGCGAGAGGGCGTGGACATAAAAAGAACGATGGCGGTGTCTTTTTCATCCAGCTAATACATAATATATCTAGTCTTTTTACATTCCCAAATATATCTAGTTTTCATCTTCACGTGCATTAATTCTCAACAAATATCTTGTCAGTATGAGCGATCAAGAATACGCAAGCTTCGATGAAGTCACAAAACTCGAACTTTGTGAGAAATAGGATACGGAAAAACAGGCACAGAATGGAGGTGTGAGGACCTATATCGACGAACCCGAGAGTGGCCTGATTTATGATAGTGACAAGTCCGACTACTTTGTCACAGTTGAGAGATTACTTGCAGTCGACGGTCAAGAGAAACCCCCCATGGACGAGCCAAGGAAGATATAGTCCGCCAACTCAATTTTTAAATTTTCAATTTCTAAATTAAAGAACAACTAAACCCTAGTAAATAAACACAATTTAATCGATTTATTGCTTCGTGCAAATAGGTAGGGCTACTAATTAGTTGGGAAGTTGAATTGGCGGGCTAGGTCCTAATGGACCTCCACACTAGGACACTACCAAATACAACTCCTATTTTACTCAGACTCTAAGAAATATATAGGCTATAAGGACCTATTTAGGGGCAGCCACACAACTTCTGCTTTTATCAAATAGAACTCCAGAGTCTAAGATAACCACCCCCCTCGCGGGCCACCCCCTCGCGGGCCACCTGCACTGTGGGGTTTTGTATGGGGTTTTCTATATAAACTAAAAACTAAACTACAAGGTTTAAAATCGGAGAAAAATCGGAAAAATAAGCGGCTAGCGTTAAGCTATTCCTAAAAAGGTAGATTTTAACATATATAAATATAAAAACA
>JAPESX010000864.1:0-13481 GCA_029590615.1 Nemania bipapillata
TCTCAAGGCCACCTGGGACTGCATGGCGAGGTTCGGGCGGTTCGTCGAGATTGGCAAGATGGACATGGAGGCCGCCCACCGCCTCGACCTGACGCCGCTGACGCGCAATGCTATGATGGTCGGGTTCGACTTGATCCAGTGGTGCATGTTCAACGGACCCGCCGTGCACAACGCCTTGCACGCTCTGATGAAGCTGTGGGACCAGAAAGCCATCCGTGCGGTGCATCCCACCGTCGCCTACCCGATCGCCGAGATGGAGACGGCCATGCGCCGGATGCAGCGTGGTGCCCACGTCGGCAAACTAATCCTGCTACCTGGGCCCGATGCTCGGTTCAAGGTGCTCACGCGATCTTCCAGCTTCGCGCGCCTGGATGACCCCGATGCTACCTATCTGATTGTCGGTGGACTTGGCGGCATAGGCCTTGCTCTGGCCGACTGGATGATAGCACGTGGCGCGCAGCACATTCTGATAGTGTCCCGCCGCGCCGAGTCACATGTGGAGGCAGAGCCATTAGTAGAGCGCGGGCGTGCTCAGGGATGCAACGTGGTTGTGCGCAACTGTGATGTCGCGAAAAAGGACCAGCTGGTCACGCTGTTAGCAGAGTCGGCCCGCACGATGCCGCCCATCCGCGGTGTCATTCAGGCAGCCATGGCACTACACGATACCATCCTCCAACATCTAACTTACGAGCAGTGGCAGTCTAGCATCCAGCCCAAGGTAGCCGGCACTCTCAACCTACACTACTGCCTCCCTAACGATCTCCGCTTCTTCGTTATGCTGTCCTCCATCTCGGGCGTGGTGGGTTTGGTGTCGCAGGCTAATTACGCCGCTGGCAATAATTTCCAGGACGCACTGGCGCGGCACCGGGCTGCCCAGGGGCTTGCCGCCGTCGCAATCGACCTGCCTGCTGTCGGCGACGTAGGCGTGGTGACAAACTCGGAGGACAGCGCAATGCGTGCGCGCCTGGAACGAAGCGTTGGGTCCTCATCGATCTCCATAGGCCGTGTCCTGCGGCTGGTTGAAGCTGCCGTGGTGTCGCCGGTGCGGGCTCACGATATTAATGCCGCCCAGCTGGTCGTAGGTATTGTCGCCTGGGATCGCATCACAACGGGCGCTCTCCCCAAGCGTGATCGCCGCTTTTGGACAATGCGGCTAGGCAACACGAGCGGTGCAGCAGGGGCTGGCGCAGTCGGACGCAGCAACAACCCTGACGACGTGCTGAAGCAGGACCTCGCAGGCGCGTCATCTGGCGATGGCGCTCTGTCTCTGGTAATGGGGGCACTCGTACGTAAGGTCGCTACGCTATTTAACCTAGTCGAGGCCGAAATCGATACGAGCTCCGGGTTGAGCGCTGTGGGCGTTGACTCGCTCGTCGCGGTTGAGCTACGCAACTGGCTCAGCAGTGTTGTCCAAGCTAAGGTAACGGTTTTTGAGATTCTCCAGACGGCTACGATGCGTGAGTTTGCGAAGTTGGTGACAGAACGAAGTGCGTTGGTCATTTGAATTAAGATTGAGGACTTCTAGAATAATACCAGCTCACAATACTTCTCAATAACAACAGCACCAGATTGTTGACGGGTTCTAGTCTAGAACCTTGTCATTACCATGGTTGTCAAAGACCTCGATGATGACAGGGCCTTATCTACTGTACGTGTTAGTACGGGTAACAAAGAGGTGGTATAATTATCAAATACTGTGACCGCCTATGTTGCATTCCTACCTATAGTTGGTCTAACTGAAATATATATGTATTCCCCGCCCGTAACTGAGTATTTTAAGTTCGTATAATCGCGAAATTAAGCATCAAGAATTTCAGTCGGTGTATAGTCTTTGACCTGGCACTAGCCTGACAGCAGCGCCATTGTACCACCTAGCAACGGAGTAGTGCGGCTTAGACTAGGCTTTTAGTGGGTAGTTCAAGTAAACAACCCTGTGCAATATGTCTTAGTATCTTGTGACGCCTTATACACGCCTTATACACGCCCAGTTTCCCGTAGATGACAATGTATAGCGCATCTACATAGTTCAGTTGGCTAATCAAACTGTTTATTTTTCATTTTTGCCCCGACTATACTCATACCAACTATGCTTGACTTGACTTACGCGATCAAAGCCTGGGTTGATGAGGTTGCGCGGAGCACTGTAGTTGACCCTGACGCGCCCCCCTCGCCTTCTCACATCAACGAAAACTCGTCTAGTCTCTGTCAGCCTAGTCCTCCTAGCCNAAAAAGAAAGGAGGAGACTACCTCGAGCTAACACATGTCGCGGACGACGTGGGAGGGGCCAGCCTCGAAAAGCACTCGCGCCAGTCAATTCCAATGACTTCGTGCCCTCCGAAACAGCTCCGTCAGACTCAGGCAAAGGCCTAAAACAAGCATCAAATATGCCGCGCCGGACTTCGCCCAGCAAACACCCTAATCCGAACCATAGCCAACTCCAGCCCTCGGTAGGTGACGACGATGAAGATGCTGTAAGCACTACCCGACGGTCGACACTGCACCCGCCCAAACATATGCTGACCCCGTCTCCAACAAAGGCAAGAGGTCTAAAAGCGACGAGATTATCCCAAACGCCACAAACCAACTCCGGTTCTACCTCCGTAGCCGACCCGTCATGGCGCGAAGCGTTGTCTACAACCGAAACTCAGTTTTCACTTCCCAGCCGGCCTCCGACAACTACTCTCTCTGAAAAAAGTGGCAGCAGAGCGCGGTCTCAGAGCCCTGTTAAGAACACAGCCGATCTGCGCTTTGCCGGGATCGAGATGCGTGATCTAGCAAAAAGAGAGACACTGTCTAGGCTCCCTGAGAGCGCACGCAAGCTGCTGCAGAGGCTAGGTCATGTTAACCTAGGCGCAGAAATTATACCTTCCCTTATTCGCGAAGAGGCTCAGGCCGCTGCTGAGTGCGAATTCCATCCACTCAATATTAGTACTACCACATACCACCTTGCAAGAGATGAGGCTCTCCGTGAGCTTCGTGGCATTGTAGATTTAGTTCAGAATGCAAGAACCTGCCAGGAAGAGTGCCAGTCCGAGGCTGCCTGGAATGCTCTCGTTCACTGCCGTGTATTTGAGTGGGCGCTTGCCAACTCAGCCGGTAAGTCAGTGAAATCATGGCTCGTGTAAGTTTGTATTATCGTCACAACTTCGCCGCTCTAACTTGGCCTAACCTACTTTCTGGCTTCTAGTACAGGTGCCAAGATTGTGCCGGGGGTAGCTCCCAAGGTCGATGATTCCGGAGACGAGGGAGGCATGGTTACTAAGATAGTCAACTTCTGCCTAACAATTGAGCCTACAAACCCTGATAAAGTCACAGACATTTTAGGACACCAGAACGTCTACCAATTAAGAACTCTCAATCAGTCTATGTATACACCACTGCGATTCCGGCCAATCGCTATTGCAGTCGAGACCACGATTGAAACTGCCTTGGATACAGGAGAAACACGGCTGGGAATATGGACGAGAGCGTGGTTTAATCGCATGCGTATGCTACTCCAGTCACCTGGCGATACTTTACCATTATCACCTCCACTCCCGCTCATTCGCGTCCGGGCCAACCATTGGTACGTATTATTTGCATACCTGGAAGAGAAGAATAAGAACATCCACGCTCTAGACCCCCAACAATTGGATGACCAACAACAAGAGAAGGATGGTCCGTTGAAACTAGTTATTGCTTGGCAGCAAAAAATAGGGGATACAGAGTCAATCTTAGGCGTATACCAGCTTCTCAAGTCCATCCGTCTGCTAGTGGACTGGGCAGAGAGTGATTTTCGTAACTACATTAATCAGGTCGTCATACCCACCGCGACGAATATCTGGGTCCCTTCGTAAATTAGAGTGGGGTTTTAGCCATCACGTATAACCATAGCTACTAGAGAACTTGCTAGCAAATCCTCAGTTCTACAGTTTGTTTTTCCAGGTATAATTTTCTATATTCCTTCTCAGTGTGTATCTCTCCGGATGCTAGGATTATATCCTAACAGTTATTCCGTAAAAACAACAAGTCGTTTCCAACAAGTCGTTATCTTTACTCTTTTCCTATTTTAAACTAGCGCTTANTTTTTTTAACGCTATTTTTAGCAATAAGTTGTTTTTAACAATAAGTTGTTAATAACATGTTATTTTTAACAAGTTGTTATTTTTACTTTTTACTGCTTTTAGCTTTATAAAACGTTTGTTATTTTTATTTAAAGGATTAATTATTGCTTGTATGTTTTTGCATGCTTAGTAGTAGTTTCGGCTATTGTTAGCTAATGGCCGCGTTGTGCACTTCGCTTTTTTAGCTGCNTGCCCTTTTATATCTACTTATTTTACTATTTTTTATAATATTAATTTTTATATAATACTTATTACTAAAATTCTCTCTGCTGTTAAAACAAAGGATAATAATATCTTTAAGTTTTGTAAGGACCTTAGCTTTTTTAACTCTGGTTAATTGTACTAAATTCTCTAATTTGCATGGCAACAGGTAAATTAGCCTATGGACTTTTGCCTATTATTTTCTATTTTCATTTACAGCAGCAGAACGTTCCCCCTGACGGGTATATTCAAGTCATGAATGATGCTGCTAGTTTCTGTGCATTCACGACTACGCCCCTTATTTTCCTCCATACCATCTCACTATGATATCGAGCATCTCCTCGCGTCGGATAAAACCGATTATAATCTCCAATTCAAAGCAGTCCACGGCTGTTCTTGTACTTATTAAACACGATGGACATGAGCCCTACGAATTAAAACCCCAGCATCCGTACTAATCCGGTAAAGGATCCACGTATTGTACGACTGGCGGCTGAATAGCGGCCAAGATTCATATTTTCCGCCACCTGAAGAGCGAATATGATTGAGCACAAACTAATTAATCAATTATTAGACACGGAAGCATTCTTTGCGCAGAACGGCTGTTGCCGTCTCTCTATTACTTGTAGGCCTTTTAGGGGAATTATAGTAGTTACTCTCAACCTGATATCGAGGTGGTTGTCTAGATCCGTTGCATTAGCTAGTCAACTACACCTCACCAGTGAGCCACAGTGAAAATGACTTGGATATCAGTGGTGAGCATTAGCTTACTGGCCATTCTGGCCACCGGTGTACACTCTGATGAGCAGAAGCCGAGGAAGCGGCCCATTATGCTTGATCGCTCGGGGGGGTTCAATGTTGCTGGGAGGGTCATTCAAAATCCTCAAAATCCTAATATGACGCTTTCATGCGATCATGGCTATATGGAATATTTTATTCCCTGGCGGCCTCGGAAAACGAGTCTTGTTATGTGGCACAGCTCGAGCACACAAACGTGGCAAAATCGATTTGACGGCGGCGAAGGCTTCAAGGACATGTTTTTGAGGCGAGACTACCCGGTCTACCTTTGGGATGCGCCGCGGCTGGGGCGAGCCAACTGGGCCTGTGAGCCCACGTTCTACGTGCCCGACTATCGAGACCAGGGGAACTTTGTGGCATGGAATTTTGGGCCCTCGTATCCCAACTTCTGGCCAGATTCGCAATTCCCAGCATCCAATAAGACGGCTTGGCAGCAGACAACCAGCGCTCGGTATGTCGAATACGACACAGTCGCTAACATATACTTACAAGCGAATGCCGCCGCCATTGCCGCTGATTCATACAAAATCGGGGATAGTGTTGTCTATCTGACAAACTCGGCGGCTGGTTTGCGTGCACAGCTGGCTGTGACGCTGAGTAACACGACCAACACTAAGGCGATCGTAGCGTATGAGAGCTTCGGTTATGTGTTTCCCGATAACCTTAACATCACCGCAGGGGCACCTTTCGGGCCCATGGTGATCCCTCTCGAGCAGTTCAAAAAACTCGCTAGATTGCCAGCTATTCAATACATCTTTAGTGACCATCGCTCCGAGAACTTCACCTTCCTCGCACAGGCGAGGCTCTCCGCTAAGATCATCAATATGTATGGAGGAAATGCCAAAGTTTTTCTACTCGGGAAGGATGCCGGATTGAAGGGCAGCACGCATATCGCGTTTGCAGATATGGATAATGCCAAAGTGGCGAACCTCTTAGACGAGTTCTTGGAAGAAAACGAACTAGATGCCTACGCAGACTCCCGTCATGGTGGGTAAAAGGTCTTCAGAAGGAGTTGGCGGTAACTATTACAAGAGTCAAGATATAGGGTTTGAGAGTAGGTCTGTTCAGCAAATAATTCTCTTGGGGTTCTAATGATCCATATATCTTCCTTCCCTCACTCCTAAACCAGGAAGATCTTGGTCTATTTATACATGTAAAGCCATTTCTCTGTACATTTACATTCATAACGGATAGGAGTAGCCTTCTTTCCAGACTATTCTGACACTTTTTGAGCCTTCATGACCTTATTCCTCCAATAGTCCGACCTATGAATCGAGAATATCTCACAGCCTTCTCTTACAGGTGAGGTTCTTGATATGGGCTCGTATTGGTTAAACCTTCGCCGGCCTCTTTATATTAGGTCAGCCTCCTATGGCAAGACCAGTAGCTTAGCCGTGTAACAATATGTATCCATGGGCGATAGAGATAGGACCAGATCTCGTTATAGGTGAACTTTGAACCATGCTGTTGATGCAGCTTTCTATATATTCAGTTGTAGTACTATCTCACAAACGTTACCATTGTGGATGTGGTACTTGGATTCATCAAGGACCCTAGACTAGCAATATTCTAACAATTCAAATTTAAGCCATCTGCAGCAGCACAAATAACTGATCTTAGCCCGTTTTTGGGAGTGACTAAACTAACTCTGTTCAACTAGTCCATCAGGTGGAATTTTATTTAAACTATAATAGCCGATTTCCCCGATATTACCCTTGAGATTAACTCTAGAGTATTCCACCCCAGATGCCACTAGCAATACCAATGCTAGCAAAGAAAATATATAAAGGGCCCGGGACAGCGAGAGTGGTACACCATATGCGACGAATATTATATATATCATAGCCAATAACTTATAAGGGAGCAGCCGGGCGGGGCCACAACCAGCTATACATGGAACTAGGCGAGCAGCAGCAACGTTCGCCGTAGAAGTAGATGTTGTAGCATGGTAGATGCTGGAATCGATGTTGGAATGATAAAAATCAAATAAAAGCATAATTCCCATCACGCTGCACCAAGTGAATATAATATCACCCGCTACCTCATTATGGTGCAGGGGGTTGTGTTATATAATCCTCGAGAAACTGCTGGTCTTCATCCACACATTAACCGAAGCTCTTTATACACGCCCTCAACGCCACCTTTCTCCAGATGATAAGTCCATCGCCTGGTTCCTTCATCTACCCCTCTATGAAAGATTCTATTCCTGAACAGCGTTTGGTTCATACGTATCTAAGGTAACTCGATAATGGTACAGTTGTCGGGGGGGCTATCGACCCCTCTGGTATATTTGTAGGTCTATGCAATAAAAGAGGTGTATTGTGCGCCTCAGTCGGAAATTTTGTAACACAGGCTTTTCAGAGATATCTGCAGCGGGCCGTTCAAGAAGTCCCGGATCAAGATACTTTCCTCTGGCAAGCCGCCGCCGGCCGAGAACAATAGACCACACCCGGGTAAAAACATGTTGATGTCAAAATCGTGACTAACAAGATGACTTGCGAAGATGCTCTCATAGGCGAAACAGAAGACGTCCAACGTGTGTTATCAAGATCATAGCTATGTACTATAGGCTACCTAAGTCTGTCTAGCCATGCGCTAGTTGCGGTACCCCGAAGTTAACAAGGTGTTGAGCAAATAAAAAGGTTATAGATATTTCAGTTTCTCAATCTACAGACTAAAGGGTTTAATTTTTTCCCTTTTCCCGCCCTATTGCTTTTATGTTCGATTTAAATAGACCTACAAGCACGTATTAAATGCCACTTAACCACCAACAAAAGTGCCTGTTCTTCGCCAAGCTATGATTATTGATTAGCAATATAGCATGCACGCATAGGAATATGAGTGGCAATGGCGAAGTACTACTACAAGTATGCAGTCAGGCCACAAATGAAGTGTGGCGTTAAGGTATGAATAAAAAGTGGCTGGGTATGTGGCTGGAGATAGACTAATGTAGACTAGCTGCAAATTGACTAGTGTCATCATCTACACCGTGCGACAGATCTCCCCTCTTCTCTTCTCCTCTCTCTCCCATCCTCGCTCTCGACCAACCTCTTCATTATACATCATACAGTAACTATCTGTTATCACACAGTATCAGCATCAAACAATCAACATTCAATAACATTCAGATAACATTTCACCCTTTTCACCTATTCTCCCCATCATACCATCGCTTCACAAGTCAGTCCATCCGTTCGTTGGTCAGTCGAACTCAAGTCCCCAGGAAAGATGTCACACGAAAGTGGGCATGAATCCGCGCCGCCCACTGGAACCCGTCTGCTTGCAAACATTCACGGTCACCTCTGCGACCAAGACCGTTATAAATCATTCCGACTTCTACCCAGGCTTGAGTACGCTCTCTGGAAGAACCGGGGTCTTGGGGAAGCTCTCCTCGGCTTGTCTCGTTCCGTGTCGTCCTCGCCGCTGCCTATTTCGAGATGCACACGCGAAAGCGGTTCATCGTGAGATGGGTGGTGAGGCGACAATGCGATGAAACGAGACGAGGAGACGCTCGTCTGCAGGTACTGAATTTGCTCGCAACTGGCGTTCCGGTAGTGGCGGCGGGCATCGTGATCATGACACGACCGCGAGTCATCTCCTCCCCCTGCTCTAGTGCTTCGCTCGACTTCGCTTTCCCTTCGGTTATGTGGGATGGTGGCCCCGTTCACTCAGCTGAGATCTAGTGGAAACATTGAGTCTTGTCCTCTGACTTTGCTGACATCTGGCGTCGCTATTCTCCATTGGCATGTGACTACTAGGCACTGATGCTGTGTTTTTTCCTAGGTTCTTCTGATATCACCTTGATGGACGTTTCGACGGCCTCAGGGTCGGACTCCGATGCGAACGAAATCCTCTCCGCTCCACGGACAGACAACAACATCCACATTAAGAACGTCCCAGCTTTCGTCGTGTGGCGAAACTTGCATGGCGAGAACCGCTCCCTCCCCAACCTAGGTCTCTCTCTACTCTATACCTCGACCTCTGGTGCAAGCAAGGCCCTGGTCCAGCTACAGGCCACGACACGGCTAAAGAAGGGGCCCGCTAAACCAAACATCTATCTTTTCGTTAAACCAGATCAGATCTGCAATTTAGCCTATATCGGCAGTGAGGGTGATTTAGATCATGACCAGGAAGAGCTGCACAGACAAGCGCGAGAGAAGTTGGGCACAAGCACACATGTCTTGCGCTTTGAACTACGAAGCGCCCCTAGTTTTATTGTCCCGAATGAACATCCGTTCAACTGTTTCAGAGCCGGATCGCAGGTTGTTTGGGCCTCCCTAAGAGACTTTGCAAGGGACGCTCGTTGCTTTGTCCTTCATTTCCCCACAACGACCCTATCGAAGGCCCGAATACTCTCCTTTTGTCAGGCAGCATCAAGTGACGGCACCCTCGTGTCACTAAACGACAACATTCCTAGTCTGTATGGGGGCAAAGGTGGTAAGGCGGTTGATGTTCTCACCTATGACGAGGATGACGCCGATCCGGCTAAGGCAAGGGGTCAGTTTGCAACTGATGACAACACTGCTCCCCCTGCTTACGAAGAGCGAACTTCTGCCGGTCCCAGCTTATATACCAGAGAGCCTCCTCTCTGTCTATCTCCGGGTAAGCGAGCGCACATTCTGAACATGCTCAGTTTATACGTCGTAGGGAGGATGCGTTTTCTAACACTAGTCATACAGGCCCTAGCGTACGGCGACTTCGAAAGCGCCGTCGCGAGTACAGCAGCAGTGGTAGTGACTGCGAAGGTACGACCAGTTATGAAAAGGGCACTAAGGCCAGCGACAAGATCCTGCGTGCGATTTTTGGGCTACACCGGATTGTAAACGAGGCAAATGCTGCCCATGAAGCTAGTATTTCTAAGATCATAGCCAAGGTAGAGAAAATTGAAGGGCGATTCAAACAGCTCGAGGAAGACCAACGGAACTTGGCGGATGAGGTAAGGACAAGTATGGCGCCGCTCTGGGACGAGATGGACGCACGACTCCAGAGCCAGGAGGACAGGGAACACGTGCATATGAGAGACGTTATTGAGGAGGTCGTCGACGAAAATATTAAGGAGAAGATGGCGGAAGCAATTAATGAGTATTTTAATAATGATGACGAGGGCCAGGAGTTAATTCACAAAACTATTAGCGAGAGCGTGCGTGAGGAAACAACGGAGTATCTCCAGAACCAGCGCTTCACCGGGCATTTTACCATAACCCAAGAAACAGCTCTAATATAATCAAACTTGATTGTAGGCCGCAACCTTCATTAGTATTGAGACGAGCGATCCAAGAAGGATGAGAGTTTCCTTCACAACATCCGAGATGCCTAGAGTACCTAATCACGACGAATTATTACTTCCCAATTTCCTAGATGGGTAGTCCAATTTCGTTGTCGACACACTGTTGATATCTAGTGAAGGTATTAGGTATATAAACAATAAACTTGATATAAAAATTGCATGTCCCTTCAATTAGTACACGTCTTAATAATTTATAAAGAGGATTATTACGGATAGGTTATATTTTCCTCGGCCGTGGGATACTTCTCTCGCAAAAGGGTTTAACTGAGGAGCTTAAAACAAAGACGCACCTTTAGAAGCACATGCCCAGGTGCTATTATAAATCTTCAAACTTGCCAGAAATAGAGGAAGGGAAATAATATTCGGTTCTACAGCTTATATTCGAGGAGTAGAGCAGCGGCCAAACCCCGTCTTCAAGGGTTCGGGAATGTGGTGATTTATATACACCATAGGTGTGGATCGTCTCATACAGCACATTCGAGATTAATATAGGCTTTTGTGCTTGGCAGTCAATATCTTAGTAGGTAGCGCTAATAATTCAATACGCTAACATACACAATATTGCTACATCCGTCTCTTTTCATCCTCCCACCTCTATCATCTTTGATAGTCAAGTGAATAGGAGGTTTTGTACTTGTTTGTGATATTGAAGTGCACTTATATCAGGATACTTGGCTGGCTCGTCAGCAGTAATAAACTGGCTCAGGGGAGCGATAGAGACTTGTCTCTGTGCTTTGAATAGATGCGCAACGCTGTATCTCTCCGGGAGTACAACTTCACTTCTATTTTTCAATCCTTCTGGAATAGTGACCTGGTGCACGCCAGCAACCACTCTCCCGTTAGTCCAGCGCATCAGGGTGTCGCCGGCATTCACAATCATCTCGGTTGTGTCAACCGGCTCGACTGGGAAGAAGGCACCCGGACGAGTCCGGTCTTCTACCTCGAGACCACCCGTACTGTCTTGGAAGAGCAGCGTGATGATGCCCCAATCTGAGTGTGGTGCAATCCGGCTGGTACGACCGGACCTCATTTCCTTAATAGAGATCTCGGGGTAATGGGTGAGACGAAGATCCGCAGCATTAGGTATAGCCCGCTCTTCAAGAGACCCAGGCCTAAGGCCCAGAGAACTCTCGAGCGCAGCCAGCAAGGCAAGACAGATATTATTCCCTTTCTCATACAATGCTTCCATGAATGGACGAAATCCTTCAAGCTCACAGCTCTCGGGCCATCGATTTGGGAACTCTGCATCGTTAGCAGGTCCTAGGTCGAAATGCTCCTACGTGTCGCCGTTAGTCTAAAAATCCAAGAAATCATTGCTTTTATGATTACCTTGAAATCAGTGATTGGTTTAGACGTTTTTATCATCCACAAGTCTCGAAACATACTCGACCGAGACTCCGCTGTATCCACGCACAGGCTTAGGCCCTGGCTCATTAGCTACCTCATTCTTCTTCTCTACAGGCTGCTCAAAGAATTTCTTGCTCTAGTAAGATATAAAAATTAGCGAAAAGGGAAAGAAAGAAAAAAGAAACGTATTGAGGGTGTATTCTGGAACACTCACCCATGCAAACACTTCATCTAGTGTGCTTTTCTCAAGACCATGGTTGATGATCTTGACAAACCCGGTATCTATCAGACCAGAAAGGAGCCCATCAGCAAATTGCCGACGCTGCTGGTCGTTGCCCATAGTAAAATGGTTTAGATCCAACGTTGGAATCATTTTCAAGTTGCTTCCTACGTCTAACACTCGTTCGAGTTGCTCCGGAAGATTGAGCTAGTTTGGCATTCACATACGAGAATAAAATCTGATGTGGCCTGCATCTTCAGTCAATAGATTCTAATGCATCCGGCTGGGTAAATCTAAGCTATATACGCGCGTAAGGTTAGGATACTAGAGGAGGCCTTTTAGTTCACCAGAACAGAAATGCCATCTTGTTAGAGGCACACGGATTGGTTCATTCTGATCCGCATCACAGTTACATAAACATAAAGGGAGAATGGCTCAAGACTATGCAGGGTAACGCATCCTCTTACCCTCGCTCAATGATTACTGCTTCCCTAACATTCCCCTGTCTGTCTTACATGAGAATGCTACATCGCATACTTCCCGGTGCAGAAGAGACGGTGAAGAAACAAAAGGATCAGCACATGACTCTCCGGATGTTACTATGGAACCTTCGAATGCCGCCGGGGGCGGAAGGTTTCTATCGTAATAACCATTGGGACTTTGATAGAACTGAAATATGACTGCAAGATTGCCTCTTTCTCATCGAATAGGGTAGTTCTCTACATATAATCCGGGGCATAGTAAGACTACAGCATACAGTACCATTGCAGCGTACTTCAATAGGTATCATTGCATATGATACTAACCCTATCCCTGCCAAGAATTGGTATCTACACATAACAATTCTAGAGTGACCTAGACTAGGGAGCAGGTAGACTACGACACATGCCTACAGTGGTTGCTGGAGTATATTACTTTCAACGGAATATCACAAGGAGCAGGCCTGATAGATTATCTCGACTTCAGTACTTCTTAATGATGAGTCTACCATTTCGTTCTCCAATCCCATCCTTTCATTCGCAGTCTGACCCATATAATGCAGAGTAGAGCGGCTAGGTAACTCACTGCAGTGTATACAACGGCTCCCCAATATCTTTGTTTTCCAGTAACACTTGTGGCATCTAAAAGGCTTCCAGCAATAGGGATGCTAACTAGACAGCCAAAAGAACACACCGTATAACATGTGGCGTAGTATTTTCCATAATCCTGGATCTGGCAAAGCTGGCCGAGGCAGATTGGTGTTAAGCTCACGTTTGAGCCACTCACAAATCCAAAGAGTATAGTAAAAAGGACCAAAAGTGATATGCTATCAAATCGAGGGGCGAGTACATCAGGCAACCAAAATCCGGCAACTGATGCGAGGCAGAGAAATAACGATACAATCAGAGTGTTGTATCGGCCAAACCGATCGCCCAGGGCGCCGGCTACATATCGACCGAGGCAGGATGAACCATTGGCAATGGCTAGAAGCTGATATGCGAATGCCGCATCACCCGATAGCGTCCTGTCTCCTGGTAAACCCTGC
>JAPESX010000865.1:0-13470 GCA_029590615.1 Nemania bipapillata
AAATTAAAAGTAGTAATAATAAATTTAGCTATTTTAGTAATTTTATTAAATATATTTAAATAGCTTATTATTTTTTAGATAAAATATAAAAATTAATAAAACTTTTAATTATTAGATTTAGTTAGTTAATTTGTTATTATATTAGTTTATTAGCTTTAATCTATAGCAATTACTAAAAAGCTCCTATTTAATAAGTGCATAGACTAGTTACTAGTAGCCTTAGCGCTTATATAATTAATACGCGCTTCTCATATATACCCTATAGGCTCATATATACAGAATGGTATTTAATATTTTTCCCTGTGTTAGTATTCCAATACTTGAAACCATTATGAGCGTCCCGGTACATAGTGTTAACCGAAAACAGGTACCCCTATACTAGAGGCAAGAGTTATGTCATCAAACGAGGCCATCATATTCTTAATCCGTGGAATTAATGACTAAATCTGGTACTCCTCCACTAATGCGGCCGCATCTGTCAACACGAACCGGCGTCGAAGCTTCCACATGGAGGCATAATTTACCCGGCTCAATATAGTGCCATTAAATCCTAACATCCCAGTTGGTTCACCTGCATCTGGGGTTAAAGGAAGCTTACCGGCAGTTAAAGTGGCCAAGGATTCTCCACAGGATCCAAAACTTAATTGCCGCTCAAGTTGCGGAGTCAGATCGAGGCTCAGTTATTGATTTAAGAGCCAACAATTTTGCACTTCCGCATCCTGCGTTGTCACGTCCACTTTGAAACCAGCAAAGGCTTTCACTATGTTCTGGCGCACTCTCACTGCCGGTGCCCTTTTGGGGCAATATGCCTCCGCACAAAACATGCTTCGTTTTGGCTGCTCGCAGCTCACCATTGAGCGTGCCGATCCTCTCGTTAGCCCTGGGCAGAATCCGAGTCCGCATACACATCAGATCATTGGCGGCAACTCTTTTAACCTCACGGTAACCAATGTGGACGTTATTACGAAAGAAAAGAGCTGACAAGACCTAGATGGAACCAGTTCAATATGATCTCCCTAGCATGTCTACTTGTACGACTTGCACCTACTCCGAGGACTTCAGCAACTATTGGACCGCCTCGTTGTACTTCAAATCTCCAGAAAACGGTACATTCCAGCGTGTTCCCCAATTTGCCAACTTCGGGATCCAGCAGGATGGGGGCATGACGGTGTACTACATGCCTTACAGCGCAAAAAATGGTAAGATGACGGCTTTCAAGCCTGGTTTCCGAATGATCGCGGGGGACCCTCTGAACAAGAAGAACCAATACAAACCATCCATCTGCCACCGCTGCCTCGGGAACGGTGAGGGGTTCGCTCCTTGTGACGCAAAAGATTCGGCCGAGCTTCCGACCAAATATTGCCCTGGAGGTATCCGTGCCACCGTGATCTTCCCATCCTGCTGGGATGGCAAGAATCTGGACTCACCTGATCACAAAACTCATGTTGCCTACTCGAATGGCGGTGGTCTCGGCAGCCCGAACTGCCCTGCTACGCACCCTGTCGCCATTCCCCAGGTCATGTACGAAATCATGTGGGACACTGGAAGATATAAGGACACTACTTGGTATGGCAACGGCAAGCAGCCTTTTGTCTACAGTTTTGGTGACGCGTAGGACTCCCCCAAGCCTGCCAACTTTTGACTCCATAGTTACTAATCTCGATAATAGTATTGGAAACGGGCAACACGGAGACTACGTGTTCGGGTGGAAGGACGACTCCTTGCAGAAGGCCATGGACGCTCTACCTACCGGCAGATGCGCTAACGCTAACTGCAGCGTTCTCAAGATACAGTCCGCCGCAGATGCTATGAAATGCAAGAAGTCTCAACAAGTCGTCGAGGACGTTGGAAAGGCCGGGGAGTGGCTTAGCCAGCTTCCAGGGGGTGTCGCCGTTACTTACTAGAGAGGAGAAGCGTAAATCGTGAATAGCGTTGTATAATGGATTAGATGAACGGAAAGTAGGAGTGGCTATAGATATTTACCCCTTGAATATCAGATTGGCGTTGTTCTTGTTAGTGAAGAAGTGAAAGGTAGTGGCGATGTGATGGTTTTACTTTGTACATCTAGAGAATGTTTCACCTCCGAGCCCCTATGACCCCTCCTACACCCTGCGGGGCAGGCGTAGCTACGGAGAGCAGCACTCTCTCGGCATTTTATTTACTACTATACTATGGCTTTTTCTACGTACTCAATCATGTTGTGATGGAGCGGGCACACAAATCCTTTAGGCTTGTTTTGGTATTGGGCACAAATGACGTGACCACTCCCCAAAACCGGAAGCAGAATTACGACACTGTTAGAACCACATGTATACTTGTGGCTGTAAAGGCATACGCGCCAACAGTGTTCCTGTGCGTGCTCCTGCTGTTCACATTGTAAGAACCAGCCGACTGACTGGCGCGATCGGCCTAAACGAGGTCGTTTCAATTTTGAACAAGTTCTGCTAGCGAAGCGGCGACAACGCTGCCAAGGCCACTGTAGCAGAAAAAGGAAGCCCACCATTGACTTTACATACTAGGCTTACAGACTCATGTAATAACGTTTTAGGGAGTATGCTACGAGAGCTCTTAGGGGTATTTGTATAAAGATTTTATGTCTATATAAGGAAGGGAGTCCTCTCGACTACGATAGGAGGGCTGATTGAGTTCTACCCCTGTACTGCCCCCTAGCTTCTGTCCGACAGTGTCCTATATATTATGGTCTATCTTCACTCGAGGGACAACCCGTTGACATACAGTTTCATTTTCTCGATTGGGACCAAACGCCACAACCGGCGGATCGTGATTTGTTGAGAAAACTTCGGCCCTGGCCCTCAGGGTGGCGCGGTTATGACGCTGCCGTCGGGAAGCTGCTGTTGGGAAGCTGCAGTCGGAAGAGAGAAATAAATGTGGTGATACCACGACGTTTCCTTTCCTTGTATGCCATATATTACGGTTATGTAAGAGATTCCACGCCCGTAACTTTGGGCAATAGAAATACAGAGGCTTGCATACAATAACGCATTATACTTGTAGTATTACACCACATGCGCGTTCATCACAGCACTTTATCCAATAACGAATGCATGCAACTGATGTAGCGCACATCATGTAAACTATCTCTATGACTCGTGCAGATTTCGAATCAATATACAAGCTTGATCAGTTCGGGAAGATGTAATAAGCAGTGACAACGAATTATGTTCATTTCCTAACAATACAATTTCATCATCTAATCAAGTATTCAGTAGGTGGAATTAATCAACCTCCTGCGCTAACTAGATATCAAATTTCCTGTAGATTGTTCTCAAGGTGGCCGGAAAAATGACTGAGCTCATCAAAAGCCAAATTGCCTACGATCTCGTTTCCCATCATGCTCTTGGTGGCGGGTCATATGTTTTCAAGTCCAATTATCCCGCCTACCTGAAGACACTTCTGTCGGATCCAGAGCAACGTACGGAACTTAATATTGTCATCCAACCCAATTGTTCACCTCATATTGGGGCACTCTGCAGCCTTGGTCTTACATTCGTGGTGACACGTCGTATGCTCGATATTGGACTCGATGTCTCGATTACATGCGACTTGTGGGATCGCGCAAATGGAGGCCAAACCACAATTGACGGTGTGGTTTACCAGAGAACATTACGTGACGTTGGAAAATTTCAGAGATTTCTTCCCGATTACGTCGAAATCCTCAGAATCCTCGGCGATACGTATCATGTTAACTATCGACTCAGACTGGAGGAGGAATTCCTCAGCAACTCGGAAATCCCTGGGGTCGTTCGGGACATCATTCTTAAACGCGACTACTATGCCAAGTATTTAGCACCAGAGAAGGGATTCCTCGCCATTCGGAGCGCATGTCCGCAATGCGGCCTCATTGAAAAATATGGCACGAAGAATATGTATGCTGAGGACGGGTCCAGTGTCTCGTTCGAGTGCCCCATCCATGGACGTTTCTCTTACAACATACACACCCAGGCAAATCAGCTTCATTTCAACTGCCAGCTCTTCAACCTTGTTCTGGGATTGTTCTACGAACGAGTCCCTTACAACTATATCGAGATCTGCGGTGGAGATTACGCTGGTTTCTGGCAAGAGCAGCTGATGTGGCGCTTCTTGTCGAGACCTATCATCATCGTATATACGCCGTTAATATCCGATTGGTCCAGTTGCAAAATATCCAAGTCAATGTACCTTCAGAAGGCGGGCTACGATTATCTTTGCCGAGCAGGACAGGAGTATCTGCTTAATTATGATGTTTTTCGGAAGCAGGGAAAGAATATTTCGGTATTATGGAAAGAAATTGAAATCTGGGTTGACTAGCCTTATCGTCTCTTTCGCGGATACAGTATTCACTATATCCATCTTCTTTTCGAGGAGAAAGGCATTGCTCTTGGAACAATCCATGGACAGTCACGGGAACCAGAAGTCGACTAACACAGAATTCCTAAGGAGTCGGTCCGACACCAGGTGTCCCAGAGCTGCTGACATGGTGCACGCTTCAACGCGAATAGACAAAACCCCACATTTTTTCCCCTGAGATCAGCTGCGAGCTCATGAATGTTTTCTTCTCGCTACCAATTCATGACCAATGCTTGCAGCACATCCCAGAGAACCCTCTAACTTCCTCTCTTCAATATGGCTCCACTTCCCAAGATGTCTGAAAGACAACGCACTCGATCCGTCGCGAGTGCCAGCCGAAGTCAGTCTCCTAGAAACATATCTCCCCCCAAAAATGCATCACGAACGGACATGATACTGGCAATGAACGATCCATATATGCAACAAATTATTGACGGCACGAAGACCTACGAGTTCAGAAAGTACGACATGGTCGGAATAAAGAGGATTTGGTTCTACCGCACAGCACCTCACTCAGCAATCACGCATGTTTGTGAGGTCGAACCAGCAGTGAACAGAGGTTTAGGATGTCCCCCGCTCCCCGAAGACGGACTCGGCAACAAGGAATACAATGAGAGGCATGCGGACTGGGATGGCTACGATTTTGCTTACCGCGTTAGTTCTGTTTATGAGGTTAATGCACCCAACGGCATCCGATGGGTGAACATGAGGGACTAGCATGGGATGAAAGCCCCGTCGCGTGGTCGCGTGTCTTTACCCCTGTCGATAATGCAGCAATTCAAGTGGGATAACCAAACTAAAATCCGCTAAATGTTGGCTGGTAGGGCTTCGGTACAGGGCTTGGGATGGAGGGGCTGGACCCCTGCCTCGTCACAGCACGTTTTGCGAATCATTATGTAGCCCGAACACTTTCACTTCAATCACAGTAGTTAGCTATAATATCAACCAATTGACCACGGTTCAATGCGCTCATTTTTCTACGTAAAATGACACATCTAATACCCGGCGGCGTCTCCCCCTAATCTGGCCGCAATTCGTATTGCTTAAGGCAGATGCAGAATTCAAGAAACCCCTAGGTAGGTGGTGCATATTTATGTAGGTAGGTACAACAAACAAACCTGTTACGGTCTAGCATTGCAGGCTAACGTAGCTGATCTTTGGCTGCATGGCACGGTCCGTACCGGACCCTGCAGACAGCCGCTTGCTTCCCTGCCCCAGTCCCAGGTCTCCGCATTGAGGTAGTCCATGCTTCTCCACCTTATCCACCACTCATCTCATCACCCAGACCTCAAAGTTAGCACCTCAGTCATTGTTTGAGCTGCACTAGGATAGAGCTTGAATTTATTCCTAATGTAGCCTATATCCTTTATAAGGAGCTAGATAGGTCCTGCAGCAACAGCGAAATGCATTATTCCCAAGTAGTCCACTCAGAGAATCGGGCATGTAGTTTCTTATGCTCACTTGCATGGCTAAGACGAGTACAGGTACCCACAGATTCTCCTTGTCTGATATTACCATCCTCCCTACCAACATCCTAGCCCACTAATTTCCGCGCAGTACCTTGAGAGCCTCATTTAGAGCCTCTGCCTCTCTTTCCAGGGTGTGACGCTGATGCTTTGAGATTGCGTCCTCCCCCGCAATCAGATCAAGCTTCTCATCATCTAGACTCAGGATTAAGTCTGGGCTTAGGACCTTGACTGGGCCCTCCTTATCATCAAGAAGGAAATGGTTCACAACTTGTTGGCAAACAGAGTCCACGAACCGCTCTCGGGCTACTTTGTAGTAGCTCTCCAATGAATCGGCAATATCCTCGCAGACTTGCTGCGTGTTATCCTTGTCGATTGTCATCTGTGCCAAATCCTGCAAAAGAATGTACGCTCCATGATCAGAATCAGTCCTCATTCCTTCGAACACCGTGGCCTGTCGTTCATTACGCTTCTTCTGTAACGTGGAATTAAAATAATGATTGAACGTTGATAAGGTCCCATTGCGCTCGAGAGATAGAAGAAATCTCGCGTGACTTAGAGCACGGCGATATCCGCTTTGCAGCTTTTCAAACAGAATGGTATCCCATAACTGGGTTCTTATCTGTTCGTCAGGGCACACTGCAGCAAGAAGTTTGCCAATGTATGTATGAACAAGGACAATTGACTTGCTGGTATAGGCGAGAACTAAAGCTTCCCACTTCTCGGACTGCTCCTTAAAGGCGGTGGCGAGTATAGTCCCTCCGAACTAATCGCGGGTATGAGCCTCTTTTCAAGCAAATTAAGAGCTGGTTCACGTACCGTTCCAATTTCTGGCCCACGACTAGATTTGAAAATCGTCTTAATGTGGTCTTCTATACGTCCCTCCTGGGGTTCGGGACAGACGTAAATGTCAGGGCAGATGACGTCATCTAGTTCCGGATAGATATCCGTGTAATAGTCGAAGGGGGTTTCGTCAGATCCCTCGTTCCTCGATTCACTGCTGAAGTGACGCTTATGGCCTCTCTTCCAAAAGATGTCAGAAAGTGTCTCGCTAAGACCAATTGTAGCCGTTACCAGCTTCAATTCAGGTATGGTGTCGAAAAGAGGGTCACTTGAGTAATGTCCATTCAGCGCATGTTGTGTTATATTCTGGAAATTTGAAGCAATTCTACCCAAGAAGAGTCTCTGTGAAGTCTGGTTGGATCGAGAAGGGCCCATTGCCTCTAGGCTGGTCCGACATTTCTGTAAATCTTTCTCGATATCTGCTTTGACTAGGGGAAACTCTTTCTTGGAGATAGTCATGAGCAACTCCCGGAGGCTCGCCTTCAAGGCCTGGATACCGCATCGTTCAGCAACAGCAGTCCAGGGAGGAGCCATGAAGAAAGCCCTTTCAGCAGTAAAGCGATCGGAAATAGTCGAGGTGCTATCGTCAGCGCCGCGATTTTTGACTACATAGTAGCCAAGTTTCAAGGGATTCCGCTTTCCAAGCACTAGGTCCATGATAGCAACCTGGGTAGCTTTTTCATTTACAAGATCTGGTTTTGTTAGCACACCCATTGTTCGAACGCCCTCGGGATCTGCCTCCTCAGCGAGCTTGAGAATCTCCTGCGTTGCGATATCTACGTTACATGGCATTACGGCGAGGATACTAGCAGATTGTCAGCTTCGGGGGTGGGGGGGACAAGGAGTAATAGGACCACGCACATGGTTCTTTGATTTGCCATGTATGATTTTACCATGTTGCGAACCATAATAACATCGCTCTCAGTAGTTAAACCTATACATGTAAGCATACTTCTAGTCATCCACCTCTATCATAGAATAGCATGTACTCACCAGGTGTTGCTACTCGGAATATGCCCGGAACATCAATTACTGTGAGATGGGTTTGCTAGCCAATTGTAAATAAAGAGCGAAAGCCAATATTCAACGGGCGGGAAATCACTCACTTCAGGACCGCTGATCTCGATCTTGAGAATATCCTGACCGAATGCCCTTAGACCAAGGTTGTCATCATATATGTCTTCTTGTATCCTCATTACCTCATTTGCCTGGTCTGGATGTTAGTTGGGTATTGCGGTTTCTAAAAATAATCCCTTAACCAACCTCAGCAAATATAAGCGCAAGGTCGTCATTGTCAAACGCTAACAAATTTCGGCGGAATGCAAGCAGTTCGGCCTTGAGATCATCGTCTGCGTCAGGGCGAGGAATAATAGAGACTGATATACCCTCCCAGGTCTCCCGACGGCATGTTATTTGTGTTGCATATCGAGTACACAAAGTAGCGCCGCGAGGGAAGGCAAAGCCTGTCAAGCTCTCTAAAACAGAGCTTTTTCCTGAGGACTGGTCACCAACGACTACGAGCTAATACCCTATTAGTTATCTACGCAAGCGAGGGTGTAATGACTGTGACATACCTGAGGAAGAGGAATGCTTGTGCCAATATTCAACTCTCGTAATTTGTCAATTTTGGTGAGAATCGACTGATTTCCCAACCCAGCCTCCTGCTTGGCCATGATTGTAGATGAAGGGCCTAACCTTTTGTAAAAGTGAAGTTGTGGGGGCCAAATTAAGCTTGAGAGAGAAGGTGCTGAACAAATCGAACCATGATGGGGGCTATGGCTTATATATTCGCAAGATGACCATTTGTTTTGCTGTGTACAAAGACTAGTAAGCTTCACATGTCATATATGACTGGTTTACACCAAACGGCATGCAACATGGCATCTTCTCTCCCTTGCATTATTTCTTGTTTGAACATTCTGTTTACCGCTTGAAGGCAGAGATGCATGTGAGACTGCTCACGGTCCCACAAGTGAATATGCGGGAAGGTAACATGCAGATATGGAACAGCTAAACAAATGCTCATATGAAACATGTCATCACGGCTGCTTCGTAATTGATCAATGAGCATGAATGGCGAGGAGTGTTAATAGTATACTAGGTCAGGGATTTATGACATATACTACGCAGGATAAGGGACCTAAGGTATCTTGGTATATATAAAATTAAAAGTAGTCCCTACATCTCTCATATAGTCGAGCAAAGTCAATAAGATATTGATACTCCTATCATTTCATCCTGGAGATAAGATGTAGGAGGCCCACAAAATTTTCTATAGAAATCGTTTGCATATAATAAAAAAATAGGGGGATCTTGCTCACCGAGTTGCGGGAGACTGCAGCTTGCCTAGCCCGATAAAAATAGGGTATGTCGTATTTAACAAGGGCACCAATATCAAATGTCTTCTATGAGAATAGAACTAGTGACAGGAAAATAATATAGTGTACTTATAAAATAATGCGTGGGCTAAGGTAGAAGGCTTTTCGGAACGCAATATGTCCTTTTAATGGTCATCGGCTTTACCGGGGATCAGGCGGTGTAGGGAGTCCGTTTGACGGGATGAGCGTTTGATAGCACATTGCGATCACAGTATTTAACACCATGCATAAGAACAAATCATAACTACAGCGTTTGACATCGAGTATGATTTCACGCCGGGATCAAGCAGACTAGGCAGCCATGATATTGTTTCGCGGGCCGTCGGACAGTTGCTTGACTGGCTAAGGAGAATCAAAATCGGAATTAGCCGTGAAGTTGAGTGATTGACATCATCACTAACCTCCATATCTCCTAAGATCCTGTAGAAACCTTAGGGCTACTAATGCCAATGCTTATAACGCAGTCGAATGAATTAACCAATACCGTACCTCGTTAAAACACATCGCCTCACTAAATCAGCAGTTAGATTTCATGGAAGGCTCCACAGAACGAAACACACACATACTGTGCCTGGGTAGTTCCGCTTGTCTGCAGCGCTTCTGGAGGACTTTTAATACTAGGCGACAAACAATCAATTTAGCGGACATTCGGGAAGACCCGCCTATTTAGCTAAAATGGAAGGTCTTCAAGGGCTATATTATTATGTTATTATGCCTAGCGGTTAGTAAGACAATAAAATAATTACTGGCCACAGAGGCAGATATATAATAATATAATAAACTATAGATATATTCACTAACGTTGCCGCCAACATTATCAAGAAAGATAACATTATCAAGAAAGATAACATTATCAAGAAAGATATTGAACAGCTGCCAACAGAATCACCACGAAAAAATATTCCAAAGATTTTAGTAACATAGCCACCTAGCAAGACCAGTGATTGATGACAAATTGTGGACCCTTAAGATTTAATCGTGATGCCAGGCCTTCATTGAATTATTTCCTTGGCAAGACTCTTCATGAGCGCATCGAGATCCTCAGACTCCAATCTGAGCTGCTTGTAATCCACGACTCTCGAGCTGTAGTCACCTCCATATCCGTCCTTAAATACCAGCGCAAACAGTGACATCATCCGTGTCGTGGTATCAGCCGAGGGTTCCCTGGCGGCTTGTAAAACCTGATCCGAGCTGACACTGGTGACAGTCCAATCTTTCTCAGTGGTACCAGTTGCACGCAGGGCGCTGGCAAGGAAGTCCCTCTGACTCACATAGAACGAGCTGAAGAATACGAACTCGTTCTTGTATTTGGATAGCTCAGACTCAGGGAGGGTAAACAGTGATGCTAAGGACTCTCCCACACGCGTCAGCGTTGTGAAGTTTGCCTTCACATTGCCGTCGTCATAGAAGGTCGCAGTCCTCTTCTTCAGGTCGATTCCATAGACTAAAAACTTGCGGTTAGTCATAAGGCTCCTAAGTATCATATTTGAATAATTTACACCTGTTCAGGCTATTTGAAAGATAATTTCAACACTGAAATGAGCCTGCATGCTAAAAATGTCTAGCATAAGAAGAATTCGACAGTGAGAATCACTTACGTCCTAGACGAATGCTGAACTCCACCCAGGGATTATTGACTACACCAATCCAGCTGCTGACGCCGAGGTCCTCGATCAACTTGCGGAACGGTGCCTTCACGTTCATCATCTGAGTTTCAGCATTTATCTTGGGGTGCGTAGGATCAGATCCAAACTCGCAAGGGACGATGTACGGAACCCCGGCTTTAGCTGCTGCTTTGATTAACGGGATTTGGGCATCATAAGCGGTGTATCCCAGGGCCAGTATGAGAACATCCTGTCCTTTAAGACTGGGCACGACGAAATTCTCGTCGTTGTAGTCCCCAATGTGCACTGTCACTCCAGATGGGAAGTTGGCATTCGAACCCGGGCGAGTGAGGACGGTGGTCTTATGGCCAGCTGCAAGGAGGCCGGATAAAATGGGCGCACCGATTGTTCCATTTGCGCCAACCAGGGCGACATGGCGGATTGTCTTCTCGGATGCCATATTGGTACGAGGGGAGGAATATTAAGGCGGTAGTTAGGAATTATTGGGTCAATGAAGTGTAATATAGGGTAGTCTTAGGAAAAGGCTGTTAATTGAGAGAAAAGCAAAACCAGAATTTATGAACATGAAGACACTTATATAGACTTGAAAACAGAATACGCAGTAGAGCTGCTGGCCCTTTTCCGGCGTCCGTTCGGGCGGACTTTTCTTAGCCCTCAGTACTTTCAATATTGCCCTGCTCGTTTTTCAAACAGTAATAGGCTGGACCTGTAAAGTTCAATCAGTCCACACCGTAGTCTGAATGGAGAATCACTGCAAGGGTCTAGCATATGGCTGCTACAGTAGTGTGTTACTAGTCAAGAAGGTGAGCGTGTTGTAAGTGAAAATGGCTCCGCATTTGTAAGCCGGTAATGAGGCCCCCACTCTTCCGGACCCGATGTGCTCGCAGCACGGGACAATTTCAACAGCGAGGGCCTCATCCTTGCCCGGGAGTAGGAAAACTCCGAATAGCTACCCACAGTGGAATCTTAAAATGGTATATGTACAGGTAATGTGTATCGACTTGTTAGGAATAGGGGTAAACACAATACATTAGTTGAAGTCCATACATTGCCTATCTAGTTAAAGGGTTGTCATAAAATCATGTCTTGGAATCTGGTCAAGATGCAATACCTATTGAACGAAGGCTAACTCATCGTGGCGGTGGCACAGTCCTCGTAGTCACCTGAGAAGGCAAGGTGGGGTCGAAAAAAAGCCTTGAGGTCCAAGTATGCTCGAGCTTTTGTATTAATTGATGTCCTGATTGTATATATATCGATTTTGTTCTACATTTTGTTTCATTTTAATAGTTTAATGTTTAAAACGAATAGGGCGCCCAGCCTGAGCTTAAGTCAGTTCATGGGTTGGGTTTTCACAAACCTTATGATATTACTGGTGGTTGGTGGAGATATTCCACTTGATTAATACGATCCGATGCATGCAGAATAAGACATAAAAGAGCAACACCATTCCGAGGCGGTCTCTGCTCTTACTATGTTAGGATGAATCCCTGCAATAATTTAATGAAAAGAGAGCTTGAGAGTTGAAAAATTAAGGCTCGAACGACTATGGGAAACCTTAGCACCAAAGAGACAGATGCGGACGCGGAGAAGTGCCATTGCGTAGTTTAGATAGCAAGTAGGAATACAGAAGGGGGAATTGGTGGGTGATAGAACACTGAACATTTCTTGCATTGGTTGTGCTTATTGCTATAGCCGGTCTCGCGCCGGAATACTCAGGCAGTCTTGTAGGGGGTATCAATTGCGCGTCAGTGCCCAATTCCGGCTCCGTGACACACCGTCAGCCAACCCCTCGAGCAGCATCATCTCGTAGAGGGTTTCATTCAACAATATGCTATGCCCGAGTTGGGGGACATTCCTCTTTCAATCCCGGCCACGCGAAGTACAAAACGCGGGGCGATAAGTAGTGACGCGGACGTGGAATCGATTGACGCCCTAACACGCGAGCCCAGCTTGGTGTTCCGAGTTTTTGAATGGTTTGTGAAGGGCCTGGACCGGGTGTACATGGCCAGTAACTGTGGCGAGGATGTCTTTGGGCAGCGACGTCCGGTAGCAGTGCTGTCAGATGTAATGTCACAAGACTTCGTGTGAACCTTAGGTACGTACAATTATGCGTCTTAAATTACATTAGCGCGAGGGGGAGGGTATAGGAGACGGTCACAGTGATTGTCACAGACATTAAAAATAGTCTCCACCGTATGCTGGTCTTTTAAACATCATATATTTAATACGGTCTTAACATAGCTATTGTCTTAGCGTTTAAAAACCGTCTCGAATATAAACCGTCACCGGGCAGAAAAATCGTCACAAAACAAAAATCGTCATATAATTCTAAAACGGTCACAAATTATAACGGCTAAACCGAAAAAATATTCTTTTATCCGGTTATATATATTATTTACTATATTACCTAAAGTATCTAGGTACGTACCTAGGTACATACACATAGTATATTTACAGATATATTTACAGGTTTAAAATATTAGTCACGGTCAGATTCAAACTATAGGTCTACAGGTTTACAGGTTTACAGGTTTACAGATCTACGGGCATTACGGCTAAGCTACAGGTCACGGTGTTAGTAGTCACGGTCTTCAGAATTATATAGTAAGCAGGCAGGTTAATAAGTGGTCTGGCAGGTGGGTAAGTGGCCTAGCAGGTCAGTAGGTGGCCTGGTAGGTCCGTAAGTGGCCTGGCAGGTAGGTAGGTCAATAAATGGCCCTATAAGTAAATGGTCTGGTAAGTAAGTAGGTCAGTAAATAGCCTTATAAGTAAATAGCCCTATAGGTAAGTGGTCTAGCAGGTCAGTAAGTA
>JAPESX010000866.1:0-13459 GCA_029590615.1 Nemania bipapillata
ACGGCAGAGGAGAAAGGAGCAAGAGGGATGGATGTAGGTACTGGACGGTAGGTACCACATGCAAGGCCCTCTCTCGCGCTCCCTTAGCTCCAGACTCCAAAGGCGAGGCCAGTGGTGGTATGTACTGCGGCATGTACAGTAGTAGTAGTAGTAACAAGTATGGATGTAGGTAGGTAGGTAAGTAGGTAGGTAGTGTAGGTAGTGTAGGTAGTCCAGAGTCGACTCCAGAAGAGCAGGGTTACTAGGACAAGCATGGGTCCCCGCTAGTGCAGGAGACGATGAGCAAGGATACCCGGTCCTGTGTTTCCACTCTGTCCAGTGGCTCACGGAAACAGGCGAGATGGGCGATGGTCAGTGAGATGGCGAACGTCTGGCAGACCTCTGACTGCTCGTTGCTCTAGGCTCGCGCGCGATCAAGATGATGGGGGGTCGTTCGGGGGGCGCATCACTAATGAAAGGGAGGGGAGCGAAATGGGCGAGTCGGAAGCTAAGTGGATAGCCACCTCTCTACGATCAGCGGGAATACTTGTTGAAAAGAACGGCGACTAGGGTGCCCTGCAGGACTACTGCGATGCAGAGACNGGGGGTTGACTGCAGAGACTTCATCGAATGTACCTACATGGTGCTTGACCTTTCGACAACTTCTACAGCGCACAGAAATACTACCTCTTGTACTACCTATGCAGGTAAGTAAGGCATGGTACAGCAGTAGGTACATACAGCATACCTGACATCCAGAATACCTATTCTGTACCTTGCTGTAGTTAGTACTCCCACTTTCTCCTCCGTCCTCCTTCAGACACCCCCTCCGAGCCATGAGGACTTACTTGCCTGCTTGTTGCTTGATTGCCCACATGTACTTACATAGCTACCTATCTCTCATACACACCACCTAACAATAGTTAGGCTAGGTAGGTAGATTGTAGATTTGACAACTCCAGAGAATACATGTAGGGACGGCGGCGGCGGCGGCGGCGGAGCCTGTTCTGTTTGACGTGATACATCAGATAACCCACCAAGGAGATAAATAAAAACGTGACTCAAGGATGCTGCTGGCCGTTTTGATTTGCTTGTGGCTGGTTTATTACTGGCGCTTGGCGGCTGATGTCTACCCAATGTTAACGTTGAATCGAGGAGATAAACCGGAGAAGCGCCTTTGGTACTCTAGTAGTGGTGGTGATGATGCTGGTGTATGGTGGTGGTGGTAGTGGTGGTGGTGGTGGTACATTAGGTAGATTAGTCCAGGGATGAAGAAGAGGCAGTACTGCAAGTACCTAGGATAAGTACCTCGTGTATTAAGAGGAGCGAGGAGGCAGAACCTACTACTCAGTGTGTATCAAGGAGCAGGGGATGTGTGGCTGATGGCTGATGAAGCTAGCGGTACTGAAGGTACCTGCACAGAAGTACAGATCTATGCTAGCCTCTACCTTAGTAGTTCTGTAGGTATCGCTCGTCTACAAAGTATGCACGTACTAAAATAAGCTAAACAACTGCCACAACCCCTAGGTAGGTACCTAACTTAGTGTAGAGCCCTAAGAGGAGGTGAGCTACATATATACATACATACATAGGCTATTAGTAGTCTGCTGTGTCTCCCAGTCTATTCTGTACCTATATGTACTTAGTATCTACGGTATGTGGTTTTTTAGGACGTCATTACACACTCGCCTCCGTCTCTTCCAAGTTTCAGTCAATGAACTGTTTATTCTTGGTAACTACTGGAATACAGCAAACCGACTCGTATAGATAGGAATCGGGGAGGGAGAGACATGTACTTCGAGTGTACTAATTAACAATGTCAACTCTGAAATCATGATTGCTCTAGTCGGCATATTTGGAATATTTGTTTAGGGTTCTTTTTTCTTTCTATATACCTACCTATAGTTTAGCGATATGTACAGCAAAGAAACCGATCTAAGGTATGTATGTATGGATGCACAGTACTATAGTGCTTGCTAGGTATGTATGCTCGCACTTTATGTCTCCTTGTGCTGTGGTCCGTGTTACCCCTGGCGCCGTTACCAAGCAGCCTAGGTACAAAATACTATCCAGACCAGGATACAGAATATGCTTATGATGAAGACGGGAGAATAGATGGGACGATATGGAAATACTCGATCTCCATGGTTGGGTGCAAATATTCTTTTTTTGTCCAACTCGATTCGGCCTCATCCCGGAGATTCCTCAATGCTTCAATGCCTCAATGCCTCGGCTGTTTCTCCCTCTCAGGCCACACCGCACAGCCTCACGAAGCCATCAATAGCTCTCTAAGGATTCCGTATTGCACCGTTCGTACGACAAGTGAAACATGGCCAACGCTTCTTTCGCCCTGGGCCCTCCTCTGTGGCCTAGGG
Organism: Nemania bipapillata; assembly: GCA_029590615.1. NCBI lineage: Eukaryota > Fungi > Ascomycota > Sordariomycetes > Xylariales > Xylariaceae > Nemania > Nemania bipapillata. The sequence continues at coordinate 2,355 of JAPESX010000866.1, forward strand.
AGCGGGGCAGCCGTTTGACTACCGACAATATATTTGACTGCCATGGAGGAATTACAAAGATCAGGAAGATGGGTGATCGTGGCGGTGTCGCCGTCCCGTTCCCTATTGTGCTATCATTAGAACCGGTCGTGGGCTCGAGGATTTAGAGCGCGGTGCAGTGACCACGACGAGACCGGGTCCCTGGCCGCCTGGATTAAGATCCGAGATCGTCGCGCGCTCTGGACAGGCAAGAGTGGAACTGTAGAAAGGGTCCCATTCATTCCCTCGCCCCTGAACACCATCATTAGGTATTCGCATGACAATTGTTTGAACATGTGTTGACCGGTACACTGACCGGGAGTTGACGGAACACGGTGATGAAGCGACAGGGACGAGAATAGGTGTCCATCCAACAAACATGCCTACCACTCACTACCACCACGCCAGACTGCCAGACTACCGTTCGATACTACAAGTGCGAACATCCTATGGCGCCTAGCAAGCGCTCCTAGCCTGCTATCATGATAAGCAAGTAGAATGTATTCCGTACCGTAGATTGACTGGGGGGAGGGGGGGTTAGCTTCTTGCAACGTTTGATTCCGGGCTGTCACAACCATTGACTTGCAGCGAAGATCCCAAAGCCTCATCGGTTAAGCGGCACAACATTTTCAGCATACAAACCCTAGAGCCTAGATTAGAGCCTACTTGCCTAGGTATATGTCGAACTGTCGCGCGCGATTGTCGGGGTTTCCCTCTCCTCCGTCTGCTTCCTCGGATACCTAGTTCCTCCTCGAGTAGTTCCTCAAGTACAGGCCTGTTAGCTCCTCTGATGAACAACTAGTAACGACTAACATCTGTCCGCTATACAAGTACCTGGTGGCTTAACCCCACTCAAGCCGCCTGACTAAGGGCAGGTACCTACCTACCTACACAGACAAATTACGAGCTACACCATATCGGCTTAGCAGTTCGACCGGTGACTTTTAGTGTTGATGAGCTTCGATGAAGCTTGGCACACCCACTTAAGAGCTATAACTTGCTGGCTAGCTTCGAAACCGGTTGAATGTTTGTAGCTGCTTACTGTTTGCAACCCGCCGTAACTTGGGTATAGATGGTTGCACGGCAATATATTCTATCAACGAAACCATTGTTAAGAGGATGGTAATAGGTTAGGTAGTGCATCTACTGGTACCAAAATTAGTCTAGACAGCCGTGCAGCTGGCTGGGTGGTTGCTGGAGTGTGGTGTGGGTTACACTGTAATTCAGCGCTACCTCCAGCCTGTTACCTACCCCACGAACACTCATATGCAGCTATCCCGGAGGCCTGGATAACTGCCGCCATGTCGCCATGTTATGTTGTGTCGTTTGTACACATGTGTCTAGTTCTGAGCTACATACCTACTACCCAAACTAGAGAGGGTATGGTCATTTGACATCTTCACATGTGAAATAAACCCTGCTTTCTTAGGCTTCATATATTAAAAATGCGCTCCCCCATCAAGTAGCGGTAACGACAGGGCCGACTCTAATGCCTATAACACCTCATTCCTATGGTTCGGGATCCCCAATAGCAAAGGCCATCTATAGCGATAAGCCCTGGGTAGACCGGGTTACGAGCAATCTCGAAGCTCGTAAGTTAAAAGCTTATGTGACGAACTACCATTCTCTCCGGTCTGCCAAGTCTCAAGTGAACATAAGTACACCACCGGGCTTATGGGAACTTCATTTCAATAGCGAGCCACCGAGTCTAGACGTCGGCAGATAGCCCAATTCACCGGAGCAGACCGCTTCGAGGGCACGCGGGTGTTCGTCTGTAAGCAATACCAGCGTGCTCTGTGCTCTATGCTATCAGAAGGCCCGCCAGGAGGTGTGCAATTAATATAGACTCTCCACTTGAGAAAGAACTAGTACAGTGCTTGGGTGTTTGATGACAGGTGCCAGTGTGTACCCAATGGTCCGGCTTCCGCAAGCTGACGAGATATTGACGTGAGGTTTTAATTTATGATAATCACGCAGGGCCCTATGTACGATCTTAGAGAGGGTGGGCGCGTTATACTGTACTTGACTGTCTTTGTCAGTGGGTGACCGTCATCACGAGAGAGAGGGCTTCCTAACGCTCATGATATTGGTGTACTTGTAAGTCTTATGCGCCGACCACAGATTTCATACTTTGGGTGACTACCCAGTAACAAACCTAAAATTTGGTCCAGCAATCATAGGCATGACAAGCCGCAAATGTACAGCTATGATCTGTTGTCATCGCTATGGCATTGAGGTCACTCAACTCAGTCAGCAGCTGTCAAGCTGACAAGATGTTGGTCACACAGGAAAGCATAGACACTTAACCGGCAATGATGAGCTATACATACCCCTGACCTGACAGCCTCGGCAGATGCTCCGTCTTGTTCCGCTCCCATCCAATCKCATATTGCCATTGCCGTTGCCGTTGTTGTTGCTGAGGGCGGCGGCTGCGTCTGGCTTGGCTGTCACGGGAGCCCTGGCGGCGGGCGCGTCCGGTAGGGGCTCTCCTGATACGGCAGGTATGGGCTTGCGCGCGGCGGTTGTCGTCGTGCCGGACCGGGCGTATGAGCGTGGGGGGATGGGTGGTGGTGTCTTGGAGGCTGAGGGTGAGGTTGAGGATGTCGGGTAGGCTCTAGATGTTGCTAGTCTTCGTGTTGTGCATTGGTTTGGTATTGTTGCGTTGCGGGGGGTGAGATATATACGTCGGGTAGCGGACCGTATCGGATGCATGGCGTGAGAGGCCATGGCTGTTGTAGGAGGGGATTCGTGGGCTGTGGTGATGTTGGTAACGATTAATGATTCAATAGAAGAGTGCCGGTAGATAGAAGCTTGGTGAGACTGTTTTTGCTGCTTCACAGGCCCGTTACAGTACTGATAGGTCGATAGGTGCCTTATCTGGGAATAAAACTGGGGCACGATCTTGCGCACCGCCTATCTAGTAGGTATTTTCCTTATTCTTTAGTGGCTGAACTTGCTTCTGGTTTTATTTCGTGCAGCTTCCAATAAATACACCACAAATAACAGTTTCGCATAAGTGGGTGGTTGATTAATTGTCTGTTTATCTAAACTTGATAAATGTAGGTGGTTAGTCTGAGCTGGGTTTTGGCTTGCTTAAAGAGCCTTCACTATAAATACACAAATACAGGGGGATAAATAGTTCCGAGGAATCTTCCTGGCTTTCTTTCAATTGAGCTTCTTACGTTCGTCATCATTATCTTTGGTAGACGTCCTCTCATCGTTGTTGTGTTTCTTCCAGCATGCCCGAAAGATCTCCATCTGCATTGCTAGTTAGTTGGTCGTAGTACCTTAGTTGCAGTATTTCACGTCCGCGGTGGGCTTGTTAGTGCGGGATATCGGAGCAGTGTAGCCTACCTCTTCTTTGCAAGCACGCCAGTCCTTCTTTTTCCAGTAACAGTCGGTCAAATTGGCGTTTTCATCTAGCGATGGGTAAGCTCATCGGTTTCGTTAATTGACTCAGGGGGATCAAGAAAATCCCTCATCCAGGGTGTTCTCTCGCCGACCTACCAGCGCAGCCTGTGCTAAAGATTCTCTTGTCCCTATAAAATTCAAGAGTCACATCAGTTGTTGCGATCAATTTACCTGCACAGGGCAAGTTTAGATTCGTACCACTCGTCAGGCTCATCATCATCTACTGGTGCAGTAGAGTTCTGCTGGGATATATCTTCTTTTTTTGACATTGTGTATGTGTATTTGTCTATGCGGTTGCTAGGTTGAGCCGCAACCTGGTTGGTCTCTGAGCTTAGCTTTTTGATAGGGCACCTGATGGTGTAACGTGCGATCTTTTAGCGGGTTATAGTTGGGACCTCCGTTGAAATTCCGGGCGGTATAAAAGTCCGGCAGCGTCCGGCCTAGCATCTTTCAGCGCTGGGACTCCGGGTACAACGACAGTTACGGCATCTCTTCCCCAACACTCCACTTCAGTCCGACTTTGAAAGCCAGTTTAGCTGAGGACAAAGCTATGCCATCCCGTAAGCTCAATGTCCTCGTGTATAACGGCACGGGGACAACAGTCGAATCGGTTAAGCACGCTATCTACTCTCTACGGCGTCTGCTATCGCCGAATTACGCCGTCATACCTGTTACTGATGCCGTCCTGCTCAAGGAGCCGTGGGCTCCATCGTGTGCACTGTTGGTTTTCCCCGGCGGCGCTGATCTCGGCTACTGCCGCGTATTGAACGGCCAGGGAAACTCTATCATTTCCCAGTACGTGCGCCGCGGGGGGAAATATTTTGGCTTCTGTGCTGGCGCCTATTATGGGTGTAAGAAGTGCGAGTTCGAAGTTGGCAATAGAGCTATGGAAGTCATTGGGTCGAGGGAACTTGCTTTTTTTCCTGGCACCTGCCGGGGCGGCGCTTTTCAAGGCTTCCAGTACAACAGCGAGAGAGGGGCTAAAGCGGTACGGNATTAATGTGAAAAAGGCCGCATTTAAGGGTGTAGGTGTAGTGCCCGAGGTCGTCACATCATATTTCAACGGCGGCGGTGCGTTCGTTGACGTCAACGACCCAAACAATGATGTCGAGATCTTAGCTAGTTATGATGGCAAGCTTGACGTTGATGGGGGCGTGGAAAATGCAGCCGTTGTATATTGCCGAGTTGGCCAGGGTGCTGCTATTCTTACGGGACCGCACCCAGAGTTTTCTCCCGCTAATCTCAGCCCCCATCATGACATTGACGGATACAACGATTTGATTGCTTCTCTCCAAGAAGGCGACAGCGATCGGGTGAGCTTCTTAAAGGCTTGCCTAACGAAACTTGGCCTTGAAGTCAGCCAGGAGTCATCAGGTGTGCCCTCCCTGTCCCGTCTTCACTTGTCCTCTATCACCAGCAGCAATGTCGATGATTTGCTGTATTCATGGGAAGAGATCATCAGCAAGGAAAATGGAGAAGAATACATCAGGGCAGAGCATGATACATTTCACTTGGAGAAGCCTGAAACTAGGTGGAGCATGGACGGATTGAAAGATACACTCCCTAATAATGAAACTACGGGTGAGCTTACAACGCCATCTAGTTCGACCAACGAAGCTTTGATTGATTACACGACCATCGTCAAACGTATTGTCACCCATGAGAATGCTTGGCCCGAGGCTAAGGCGACCCCTTACTTTAATCACCACGCATTCTACTCAAGCCTAAGACAATATCGCGAAACAGACACCGATGCTGAAGACTGGGGAGATTACCTGATGTACGGCGAGGTCTTGACAAGCACCAATACCATCTTAGAAAAGAACTTCAAGCTTCTTTCTAAACTCCCATCTGGTTTCACTGTCACAGCCACTACCCAAGTTGCAGGACGGGGTCGTGGCACCAACGTCTGGGTCTCCCCCGCAGGTAGTCTGATTATGTCTACGGTGATTAACCACCCTGGACACCTCGCAGTGAGCCGTCCTATTGTATTTATTCAATACTTGGCTGCAGTTGCCATTGTCCAAGCAATCAAAACTTACGATCCAGGATACGACCAACTACCCGTGAAACTCAAATGGCCTAATGATATCTACGCCCGAGACCCTCAAGACCCATCAACATACGTTAAAATAGGGGGTATATTATCAAACTGCGTATACTCCTCAGGGTCATATCAAGTCGTCTTAGGCATCGGCATTAACACGACAAACGGACGGCCGACGACATCTCTCAATGCTCTTCTACCGCCACACTTATCGCCGTTTAGAATCGAGAAGCTCACGGCTCACATTCTCACACGGCTAGAGACACTATATAAGAAATTTGTCCGCTCTGGGTTTACGAGAGAATTGGAGCATTCCTATTACGATGAATGGCTGCACGGCCGTCAAGTAGTCACCCTTGAGGCCCAGGGAGGCGTCAAGGCTCGCATTGTCGGCATTACCACTGACTGGGGTATGCTCAAAGCTGAAGAGCTCGGTAGAGATGACAAGCCTACCGGTAAGATGTGGGCTCTACAGAGTGATGAGAATAGCTTTGACTTCTTTAGAGGCTTGGTGAAGCGGAAGATATAACGTACCACGTAAAAACAATGTAAAAGAACAGAGTCGGCTGTCGATTAAGTCATAGAAATTGTGTAGGCACGTATATAGCTTTGTGTCGTTTCGTGGTGATAGAAGAGCTCGCTCATCTAGAGGCTTCCAGGGGTTGAAAAGTGATCAAGTTCTTTTCTTTTGGCGGTAACAAATATCTCATACAATTGTTATCTAGCCTTATATATCTATGGCTTGGCCCCTATTTAAATGTTCCTTAATGCATATGAATGTGGGGATCCTGTGGTGTTATTCATATGTAGTAAGTCTAAGCCTACGAACTCAGCTGCAGCTCCTCATCCCAGTTGGGTAATATCCATCTGATAAGTCCATTAATCCTACACCAATCGCCAACAGTGTCTAGTGTGGCGAAGCCCGCTCGTAAATGCGCTGCGAGTTGTTCATCGTCCTTTAATGTGCTAATTACCAGGAAACTTCGACATGAGATTCAGTGGCTTCTAAGCAACTCGCTAGAATGTCGGCTTCCTTCACATTCGGCAGCCTTGGCGACATCATAGCTCTCAGTCAGATTGCTGTGCAACTAGGCCGGGCCCTGAGTGCCTCGCGTGGTAGTGCAAAGGAGTACCAGGATCTGCGCCAGGACTTGGATGACTTTGTCAGGATTCTAACACTTGTTTGTTGCATCCAGTCATCTATTTGTATCTTCAACTGACGATTCCAAGGTAATTGCGACATACCAGCAATATGAACAATCACCATGGTTATGTGGCCTTTGCGCTACGACGAAATCTATCGTGGATGAATGCACAACACTAATGCAGAACGCACTTGATGCATGGAGCGATAAGTATAGCAAAAGTTTAACAGTCGGTGGATCAGAGAATCGTGTCAAGGACGCTTATAGGAAAGTTCAGTGGTTATGGGAGAAAGACAATGTGATGAAGTTACAAGACAAGCTGAAGACTGGCACCTCACGACTGTCCCTCTTAGCAGCGCTCACTTCTCAGTCAGTCCACCACCTCTTCTCGGTTCATCTACCTCCTTATACCGTTCACACTGACTAAATTTAGGAAATCCGCTCGCGTTGATAATGCGATACTAATGCGTCGCATCAACGAGGTTGAACAGGCTATGGAGTCTCGTCAGGCTCATGCACTTGAGGCGATCAAAGCCCAGAATGAGAAGCTTGCGGCTATGAATAAATCAGTGACCCTTCAACACGAAACATCTGGAACTATATTAATGACAACGAGGACGATTCTCCAATCAGTCTTATACATTAAGGATATGCTTGAAGAACTATCTCGTTTTGTCATCGATCAGCAATATAAGGCGACTGACTCACAGTTTTTCGCTGCACCGGATCCTACTCTGCACAAAAGCATCGTCCTCGAAGATGCTCTCGGTAATAGGATCGATATTAACTGGGGGTTAGTACACAGCTGGGAGGTCAGTGAATATTCCATCTGAGACTAAGTCTTCGTTAACATTAGAAGTTCTTCTATTTGCTTTTAGCGCACCAATTTGAAGGCCATAGAGGCCATGACATGGTTGTACGGCGACAATATGCGCTCGAAGAAAGCTGTAGCGGAAAGGACATTAATAGGAATATTCCTTGGACTGCTGCCGTGCGACGCGGTATGAAACTTGATATGAGTATGGTCTTTGTCGGTGTCGCCCTTAGAGGGCTCTGTCCGCGGTGCGGTATTCAGACGCAGCCGACAGTGGGAACTAATGCACAATGGTAAGCTATCCCTAATATATGCTCAGATCTTCTCTAAAAGCCTTCATTCATCCATAGTCGGAATGAGAGCTGTGGAATATGGGTTCGGGTCTTGGAACGTGCCGAAAGCGCCCGTACTCCCGGGACTCAGGGAGGCACTGTCGAAGAGATCTCTGACGACGAGGAATTCGAAACACCGCCCGAGGGCGGAGTTGCTCGCGACGAGCCGGCCGACTTCCAACGTGTAAGACTAATCCCCAGTGATGCGGAAGAATCTGGAAATGCACATTCCGACAATAAAACAAGAAAGAAAGTTCTGACAACAATCGAATGGCGACGAGGAGGGGAGAGAGTGTATGTAACTGGTACCATGATCCAGTGGAGCCGCAAAGCTCGACTACTTCCAGTGTGAGTAATTTATCGAGTATATCGGACTGCTTATCTACACTAAGCAGAACGCCAAGTTCGAGCACGGAGTTGTTAACATGCATAAATAGCAGAGGTCAACCGGGCGTAGTTGCGATTGCATTATACATGATCCCTGGGACTCATCATATCAAGTTTATTGTCGACGGTGATTGGAGGACATCGCCTGATCTGCCCATCGCGGTAAACATTGAGAACGCGCACGTAAACTATATCGTGGTTAAATCATGAGCATCTAGTCTAGGCCGGATGTTACATGATAACGCTGCAAAACAATGATGCGTTGGTACTATCAAGAGCCACTATATCAAGTGTCACGCAGCATAAATTACCATAACTTCAAGTGAAGGGGAAACCTCACAACCTATTCGCAACGCCGTCTCATAAGGAGGATTCTTATCGAGCTCTTTCTCGAGGACTTACGTTGGGTCAAAATTCACAACATACTGTATCGCTTGATAGCAATAAAAACTCATGTAGCTTATCAATCCTGGCCTCGTAGCTTTGGGAGGGAAGTGAGTGGATATATGTAGCGTGAATGTGTCGAGCTCGTATTGTGTAATAATGGCCATACTTCTAGCCCCGAGCACCCCTGGCCAAGCAAGTTCTACAGAAGAGCCCGGTGATATACAACCGACAGGGGACATTAGTTTTAGAGATTGTGCACAATAAAGTATAAGTGGACTGGCACTCATATTATTAGAGAACATTAATGTCATGGACACCTGGCCATAAGTGAACCCTCTGCCCACTGCCCAGTCTCTGAATCCAATTATTAAACTAGATAGCTCTTGGGTTGTCTGTACCGCATATGCTCATAGTTAAACTTGAAACTAATCACGCTGGTCCTAGAGTAGGTGTAGGAGAGAATACTGTCGAAATGTATTTGCCTGCATAACCAGGCTTATAGTGTATTCAACAAGTTGGTGTAGTTAACTGCTGAGTAGTTCTGTCACAATATAATCAGGGTATTATGCAAGCTATTTTTACCAAGTATATTGGTAAAGCCGAGCTACGCATTGACAACTTCTCTATCGGGCTGGACAAAATGGAGTATATGTACACCCACTTTGTGGCTTTATGAGCGGTTCCATTATGCATCATTCCCATTCCTTAGAAAGTATGGCCGACCGTTCGGGGAACTTCCCCGAGCCTAATTAGTAGGGGCAACCTCGTCGCCATGGGTGCGGTCCTAATGGTATATACAAGTATCTGATAGCGAGAGCCATGCACAAGCGTTGAAAAGTATAGGCGTTGGTTCCGATACAGAGTCCGTATTGGTATATAGATAAACAAGCCGAGGACCTCGGGAAATCCAACCCTGGGTATTCGTGGCTGAGACAACATATGGTTGGATCGACAAGCGGAACTTGAATAGTTTTAGAAGTACATTTGTGTAGTTTCTATAGTGTTACAGTGGCCAACCCGCCTATGCTGCCGCTAGATATGTCCATAATAAACGATTGAAATACCCAAAAACGCCGGGCCATGCAGCAGTCGAGTGAAGATGCTTATCCCAGCGGTCGAATCTGTACTTCCGAAGGGTCTCATGATGGGCGACAATGCGCCTAAAAATGTAAGTAGTCGTCGTTGGTGTCGACGGGTGGAGAACTACTAATGCTCTCGTCCTATTTTCCGCCTGACTACCGATCCTTATACATCTTTGGCTTGAACCCTTCCTTGATCTCTGCCTCCTGCGCAGCTTTCTCTATCGCCGGTCGTATTTCTGCGTCTATGCGCTCCCTTGCCCTTAAGACTTTGCTTTGTAAGTAGAAGCTGCCACCCTTCTGTGGATCGTTCGCGTCGAAGAGCTTCTTGAACCGCTCCATGACCTCCTCTACGTTCGTTTGGGCGCCCTGTGGCGGCTTGACGTTGAGGATTTTGCAGGCTTCGTCCAAGGTCATGCCGCTCGAGCCGCCTCGCGCCGTGGGAGCATTGGGGTTTAACTTGGCTTGCGCTCGTGCGTAGTTGGACGAGGCTTGGGCTTGCTTATAGGCTTCGGTAAATGCGCGACCGAGCACTCGGCTACCGGTGACGACTATTTGCGTTATAATTCGATGCGCCTGGCGATGTAGTCAGTGTCATATTCTAATGTTCAAGAGTGTAATGCTTTGAGAAAGCGGCAGGAACACTTACCATCGTTGTTCTATAGTCAATCTTCCTTATCTATGCACAGAGGACAGAGATGTTATGAGCCCACAAGATTTGGGGTTTTATGTGACCATACACAAGTCGAAAGTTGACGTCGGCTTGTTGGACTGGGAAGAGGCGTTGCGGCTAAAAATTGTCTGGGCCGATTCATGATTAATTGACGAGTTCGTAGTTAAATCTTATCAATTCGATATAGGCCTAGTCTCGCTGTGGGTCTGGCAAGGGTTGTCTACAAGGTATTCTGTAGAGTTGGTGCTTGCATCCGGGTTTTGGGGTGCACCAGCCACATCACCAGCCACGCAAGCTAGCCTACCAGCTGCTAGTGCCTTGCCTAAAGTGTTATAGGTAGATACAGGGGGGAGGAAGCTCCAATCTGCTATGCACACCCACCACGCATGTTTGTCTTTGGACGCCACAGTCGGTAAAGACACATTTTGAAGATTTATGTTCAGTAGTTACCTACCCAAGGTACTGTTCCTGCCTAGCCAAACTTTGTCGCTGGAAATTCTGCTACTTCCTGAACCAACTCCGGCAAGCTATCCCATCGACATAACCTACCGCCAAACACCCACCATCTCCTCGTTTCAGCTCCTGGACGACTCAGCGCTTCCCCGCCAGTGCCTACTCGATCTATTCTACCTTATATCCACGCTCTTTACCTTGACCGCCTACTTCGAGCCAAATAAAGCACTTTTCGCATCGGCTATAGACAATGTCGCAATACTATGGAGCGCCTCCCGCGAACCAGTACGGCGGTGGTGCTCCCGCTCAAAACCTACAATTCTACCCATCCTCATACTCCCCCGGTGTGCCCCCGTCAG
>JAPESX010000867.1:0-13426 GCA_029590615.1 Nemania bipapillata
CCAGTTATGCCGGCCGGTTATCGTGTCCATCTTCCTGCTAGACCACACCGAACTTGCAGTTGGGGGCTAACGAACATAACATTACGCCATTAGGATACGTGGACCTTCCGTGGCCTTGGGACGGAATGAAACGCGAGGCTGGGGCGATGGCGCACTAGAACCCATAAAGCCTATGCAGAACGATCGATAAATAAATAAATAGATGAGACTCATCACAAAAAATTGGCCGCGTCTGAGACGTGTCTTGCGGTCTGTCAATTTCTAGCCTGCACAGGTTGTGATATATCAGGCTATTTAACCGTCGCCCACGCTGTGTCTTATTCAGATATGCATTTTTTGTTCTAACTCGCAGTTGTGCAATTCTGTCCGTCCGTCTGGCTGTTGTCGGCTCTCCTCCGCAAACCTAGACCCGGGGGTTTCAGTCATGGTGGGAAGTAGGCGGCTATGAAGTCTAATTGTAGAGCCGAAAAAAAAGAGTCTTCTGGCGTCCACTTGACTGTCATACCTACCCGCGCGTCTATTCGACTTTTTGGTATCTTAAAACCTAATAACTAATACAAAAAAAATCCTCGCAGTTGAAACCCGTAGGCGTAGGATCATCAAGTCACCTAGTTGTCAGCCCGGGCAAGATAAGGCAAACCACAATTATGCCACGGCATCGTACAATTAAAACTGGAAGATAGTGGTATAATACAGGGTAATCGATATCTCATCCATGGTCTCATGATAAAAACGCCAAGCGTCATGCCCATCTGATTCCTACCTCCTCCTGATTCCTAGATAGATATGCGCCGTAGAGAGGGCGAGAACCAAAAGAAATTGCTTCTCAAGACGCCATGTACAATGCCCTTTTTTTGGTCTTTCAATAAAATGCCTCTAGACGCCTCGCTGCCTTTATGGCTAATAAAAATACACGATTATGTAATGCCCGTCACGTTACGCCATCTCTGGTGGCTGCGTCTCGGTGTCGGTATGAAACTGTTTGGTCCACGCCGTGATAATGAAATCCTACTGATCGTTTCACCCACTTCCAAGCGTCCTTGAGGCCTCGCATTCCTGACTAGGGCTTCTTCTATTCAGCTTTCCTCCTGGCGCGCACTAGCTCGGCGGCGAGTTCACCGTTTTGTCGCTCGCTGTCTAGAATCCTCTGACGTGCTGCGGCTCGATCCATCTGCCGAGCCTCTCGTTCCTCCTTGAGCTTATATTCGAGTTCACGTAGTCTCAGGAGCCATTGGTTGCTCTCACTCGCCCGCATGGAGCCGTTATCACCGTGGGAGGAATTTAGGCGTCCTAGATCCGCTGTCCCTGTATTAGAGGAGCTCCGGGTCATGCTACTAGTTGTGCTCTTGTTCGTTGTTGTCTCGAGATGGGTTGTCTTGCTACGAGGAAGTTTGGATTCCCTCCCATGCGGACCTGTAGGGACTAACGGTGAAGGGCTTCCCCCCTCCATTAGCTCTTCGCCCGAGGCATGACTGCTCTGCTTTTTTAAGAGCGGGGTTCGTTCGGCGTAGCCGACACTTCGATTACGAGCGTCGCGAGCGCGCTGGAGCGTTGCGTGCTCGATTTTGAGAGCTCGGTATGCTGTTTCCAACTGTGAGTATCTTGCTTGGGCGTCAAGGTTACCAGACGCGATACCAGATCGCACAAGAGCCTCGAGCCGCTCTAGTTTCTTTGTTCGTACCTCGAGATTACTCTCCAGCGTCTGGTATTCTTTCCAAAGATCGCGTTCAACTGACTTGATGCGAGACTGGAACCCGCTTAGCAGAGACTCGATCATCTTAATGGCCGCTAGTAGATTCTTGCTGAATCCGGGAAGCATAGTGGATATAGACTCGAGCGAAGGCAACGCCCGACCATTAATCAGGCTGTTGTCATGTGCCCAGTCAGAGCCACAAAGCGTAGACAGACGTGTCCATAGCACCAATAGCAGATTGTTGCGCTCAGCGACCTGTTCCTTAAACGTGGCTTCTAGCTGGGCTATCTTCCTCTTGTCTGTGGCGCGCGTCGTCTCGAGCTCTACGATGCGCGAGTCTTGACTAGTAACTGTCCGTGATACATGCTGGTGAGTGCGTTGGAACGTTTCGAATTGGTTCTCTGTGTTGCGGCGAGCCTGGCGTTCTTTCTCGAGCAAGTCCCCTAGTTTCCGAGACTCAAGCGCGTGGGATTCAAGAAGGCTGTCTCGCTGCTTGATGATGCGCTCCTTTTCTAGCAGAGAGCTCTTGGTAGTGTCAAGCTCGCGAACAGTGCTCTCGAGTTCGCGTTGAAGGGTGGCAATAGACTAGCTCTACATTAGGCCTACATCCTCATGTAAAGGCAATAGCAAGGGGTCTTACCTGTAATAAACTGGACCGAGTCCCATTCAAATCTCCCAGAGCCTCCCGTAAATTGCTCTCAAGTTCCATAAGCCTCTCCTTCCACTGCGTCGCTTCCACTTCCCTGTTACCAAGGCTTTTGCGGAGAATCCTGGCCTCCTCTTTAGCCGAAGACGCTTCGCGATTGAGGTCGGTAACAAGCTGCTGCACCTCCTCCTTCTCGCGGTTAGCAATTAGCTCGCGCTGTTTCCGTTCGCTGACGAGTCGCTGATCAAGCTCATTAGCGCGGGCACGTTCGTCCGTAAGACTCTGTTGGGTGTTGGCTAGCGCGGCTTCAAGGTCACCGATCCGGATCTTATCGCCTTCTTGTTCTTCACGTAAAAATGCGATCTCGCTCTGGCTGGATTCTTGCTGCACGCTTAACCGCTGGGCTTTTTCATTGGACTCCAGGAGTTGAATCTCAAGATCTTCGAGTTCTTTTCCAGAGTCTGTAAGTTCTTGCTCAAGCTGCTCAATTCTCTTTTGCGTCTTCACCTGCTCGTCTTCGAGCCTTATGAGAGACTCTGTCATATTGCGCATTTCCTCTTGAAGAGCGTCGAAATTGTCGGAGCGATCCTGAAGATCTAGCTGTAGCCGCTGAATCTCTTCAGTCTTCTGGTCAGCCTCTGCCTCGAGCTCATTCACAAGTCCCTGCGCTTCCTCTTGTAGGTCTGCAAATTTGTTCTCCCACGCGGCCTGGTCTTGTAGGGCCTCGTCTCGTTCGGCTTGAATGGCCATGAGATCGTTCATCGTATTATCTAGCTCTTCCTGGAGGTTTGCGGTATCCTCTTCAGCCTGTCTTCTACCCTCCATCACTTCTTCTAGGTTTGCTACGCAGGTTTCGAGCTCTCGCTGAAGTTCTTGGCTCTTGAATTTGAGCTCGTTCATCTTATCCCGCTGTTCTGCGATTTTATTCTCTAATTCTTCTCGGTCCGGATCCTCCGCGGCCATTGTCAAGCGAGATCGGCCGCTACCTCTCGATATGGGACGATCGTGTGCACCGACTCGTGATGCCGATCGATCCAATAGGCTATCAAGGGTTGACGGCGCTGGCCCACCACGCCGTTGAGCCAGTTTGAGATCCTCAATCTCCTGATACAGCCTTTCTTTCTCGCGATTCCGAGAGGTGAGCATCGAAGTTTGCGCGCCAACCTCCCTACGCAATTCGGCATTTTCATGTCGCAGCTTCTCGCTTTCCCGGCGAAGTTCTTCTACTAACGTCGATGACTGGCTTACAGAGTTCGTCTGATCCGCCTCACCTGACAGGCCGGAGACCGGTCGCGATCGGGAAGGCGATGTCTGCCTTGGCTTCCTCGTGATGTTATAAATGTTGGTTGTGTGGTGTAGACCTCCGCCACCAGGCACTGATCCATTCATCTCTTGCTTCAGTGAGAAAAGCTCGTCCCGTAGCTTCCGGTTTTCTTCATCAGCCTGTTCGCGGCGCGCCGTCTCTTGTTCTAAAAGGTCTTTCCAGACCTCTGCTTCTTCTTGTCTTCCAAGGCTCTCCCCTACACGGTCGGTGACCCTCTCTCCCATAGTTTTGACCGTCTCTACTAGTTTCCGCTTCTCCAATTCACTGCTCATGTTGTCGGAACGAAGTCGTTCGATCTCGCGAACATAGTCTTCAATTTGCTCACGTAGCAGAATAATCTCCTCTTCGTTCGCCTGAGTACTGGATCCAAAGGTTGGTGTTGCCCTCCCCTCAGACGAAAACCCGCTCCGCGCAGTGCTCGGACGGCCTTCATCGTCGTGGTGCCGCTTCTCGAATTCCTTGACCCGACGCCTAAGCACCTTATTGTCCCTCTGAATGACGGCCAACGATGTCCGCAACTCGACATTCTCCGAGATCATCTCCTTAATACCCTCTTCGGAGAGTTTGTCTAACCGATCGGACAGAAACATGACTTTAAGCTTAAGGTCAAAGTTTTCTTTAGACAGTCGCTCAATAGTACTAGACTGTTCCTTCAGGGTCATGTTCCGCCCACTCCGCGCAGCTGTGCTCGGTGCTGGCGTGTAGTCAGAGAGCTTGCGGTAGGCTTGCAGCGGCGTGGACAAGCCCCCCTTGGTCTGGTATTCCTTAGCAAGAGACTCGGGGACTTCGACACTGCGCACATGTCGTGCAATGATGGTGTCCGTGGGTGCGTTGAGGGGGCCTCTCTGGGCTCTGGGTGTAGCCAAAGTGTCGGCCAGATGCTCATGTACGGGGCTCTCGACTTCTTCGAGGGGTTCAAGCGGACCATGCCGCATAGGATCAAGACTGTCGTCAAATCCGGACGCTATGCTTCCCATGCTAAGGGAGCGAGATAGGTCGTTACTGGCGCTGCGCATCAGGCCAAAGGCAGGGGCGGCGCCACCTGACTGAAGGGCGTAGTCGGCACCTAGGCCAACAGTAACATCGCTTTCGACGTCGTCGCTGGTGAGGAAAGAAGAGGAGGATGAGCGCTGACTGGCATTCCTAGTGCGCAGATACTTGGGGCGCTTAGCAACCTTCAGGGAGTTGCCCAGATGAGACTCAGCATCGACAGACAGCCGATTGGTGCTTATGTCTGAGCTGCTCGGATTGAGGGTGGGAGCGCCTGAGAAGGATGGATCATCGGTCGTATACCCTATGTCGGTGCTACTCTGGACGACCGTGTCACTGTCTTCAGGCTCCCTCGGGAGTTTTTGGACTGTGACATTGGTAGCAGTGGAAGCAGCCCTGGACGCTGCACGGGAGGCGGCAGCCGGTGTGGGGGAGGAGAGATTCTCGAGGGCGAATGTGGTACCGGTAGCATTGGCATCGACATCGGTATCGACATGGGCATCGTCAGCGTCGCTTTCGAAGGTGTTGTCGAGCTGGGGTTCGGGTAGTAGCGAATTCTCCGACGGAACTGGTGCGGAATTAAATGAGGCGGAAGCAGGTGCTGTGATTTGGGTGGTTGACGAGATTACAGAGGATGCGCGTGTCGATTGCTGGTTGGTTTGGGGGATCTGGGGCATCGCTACGGGGGCCATCTGCGAATCAGAGCGTCCGTACTGCTGCGCGGAAGCTGCAGCAGTGTCAATAGTAGCAGCACCGGCATCAGTAGCCGTATTAGTAGCAGCAGCAGTAGCAATAGTGCCAGCAGCACCAGCAGCAAGAGCAGCGGTACCAGGAGTGGCGGGCGTGGGGGGTTTCTTAGGCGCCGCATCGAAAAGGTAGGTATCGTCTATACCGACGTCGGGATCGGCGACCTGGATGCTAGGAGAGGCGGGCGGCAGGAAACTCGACTCGACGTCTTGTAGGTGAGCCCGCACATGTTCCTCCTCCGTCATAGAATCGACATGATGCTCGTATTCGGGCTCGAGCTTGGTGGTCTCGACGAAGCTGCTGTTGTCGTTGCCGCTGCCGTTATTGCTGTGCTTGGCCAACTCCCTCTCCGCCCCAGCTCGGCCGTGCTGGCCGACGCCATGGTTCTCGTCTTCTTCCATGGCGGAATAACACGCAGCGATAGTCTTCTAGTTATGGTACAGTCATGCGGAACAAATCGGCGGTTCGGTCAAGAGTAGAGTAGTCTCGTCGGCGCTCGGCGGCTGGTAGGACAGAGGGTATCGAAGATGAACTTGCGGCCAGGAGGGGAACACACGAATATTCTTACACGAGAGAGTATGAGTGAGCACATGGAAAGGTTTGCAAGTGGGAACGGGGATGCAAATATGGAGGTATATATGCGCCTGCAATCATGGGGCACATGTGCAATGCGCAGTGGGAGGTGTGAGGTGGAAGGTAAGAGGTGAGAAGTAGAGAGGTGAGAGGTCAGAGGTAGGATGTGTGAAAGGTGGGATGTGGGACGATTTACCAGTAGGTCTATGTCTTGAAGAAGCTGCCAGAGGATGGAAAATGTCTATAAAATCTGCGCAATGACGGCGATGGATGATTGAACGATGAACCCTGATCGATGGGATCACCTATTATTGCATGGCCACCTGCAGCCCAGACAAAAAGGGTCCGCGGGGTTAGACCGGGGATTAGACTTGAAGCTGGATTTAGAGACGGAGGTGGAGGTGGAAGGAGAGAAAGATCATGATGCAGGTTTTGGTGTTGTTTGTTTGGGTAGGTAGGTACAGAATCCAGAATAGCTAGGTAGTCTGTACTTGTCAATCAGGGTCGCAAAGCAAACCACCTAAGAACCGCCTGATTTGGTAATTATCATCAATATCTCAGACTCGATCGTCGCTAGACTGTCGGAGGTACATGTCAAAATGGGATTAATCAATTCATGTTGCTTTCATTGATACCCATACTTACGTGCGCTTGGTCACTTTTTTTTTGTTCTGTCTGTTCTACAGTCGTTACCTACTGTGCTACATACATACGTATATACGACGACATATGTACACATGGCAGTTGTGCAGGGGGAGAGATACATACTCAGCCAAGTACTGGATCATGTAGGTTTTCTGTAGTGCCTCTTTCTAAATTATAGAACCCTGCAGGTCCTACACACAGACCCTCAGCGTTGCTGGGTCAGCGGCACTTATAGCGTACTAGCTAGTATTCTGTACTAAGCTATGGCGTATAATGGCACGCTAGATACCCATATAACCCCACAAGCTTAAGGATCTAGGTCCTATCTAAACTACCTACAAAGATATCACCACGAAGTCGAAAGCTGTCTCTTCTAGACCTCTCTGCCTTCACCATCATCTAACCTCTTGAATTCGATATATTAGTCTCCTATTCTTAAGCAGGTACTCATCTGGGTTTTGTTTGTATTTCTCTGCCAGTCCGCATCAACGCGAGGCAAGTATAATTCTGACGCTGCATGCAAGTTGAATGGGTTCAATTGGATACCTACACTGTTCTAGATCAACCAGAGAGGACAAAGACAAGTACACTCTCTACGACGCCATAACACCGCAAACAAATGAATCGAGTGTCGCCTAATTTTCCGGCCGTACCTGCTTTAGTTTCTTGCTATCGCGCAACCAGTATGCTGGGCCATTGCCAGATAATGCTAGCGCGCCGTTGATCATTAGCCTCACCCTTAATAACAATCTGCCCAAGCCGTTGGATCCGCCAGAGAAACGCAGTGCGCAAACCTGGGCGGTTTTATCACTATCAAAGTTCTACCTTTTTCTTGTCACAACCATAGTGCCTCTAGAGCGTGGTCCTCGTCGCGTTACGCGTGATGACCCGGGCAGCGAGGGGAGACTTGGTGCCATGTTGGGCTTTGGCCGAACAGCGCCATCTTCTTCTGACTTGGAAGAAACTTTAGGGGGTCCTGGAGGCACTATGATCCCTAGGCCTTTGCGAGGCGAGAACCAGCTCTCTCCGTTTGCCATCTTGTTTAGTGCCCGGAATATGCGCTCTAGTCTAAAAGATGCCCCAAACTCGGGCTGCAGGAGCGCTTCGGCAGATTTGCTTCTGGAAAGGATCGCCGACGCATCTGTCTCGCCCAGAAGCGCCGTCCATCGCCGCCATATTCGGCAGTCGTTAGACGCAAACATGTCAAATATGACCTGCTGAGGGAGAAAATAGCGCACCGGCCGCGGGGAGAGTAAGTGATATAGCAAGTTGTCTACCGCATACCCCAGGAATGGATATGACGACGTGATGAGATTGCGCTGGTCTACCACGTTCTTTCGCCACGTGGGCGTCGTCTCCGGCGATAAGATACTCTGTTTCTGTTTCGGTTCCGGCGAACGGTGCCCACTTACTAGCGGTGATAAATCTGACGTGTTCAAGTACATCAAAATCGTACGGAGGAGACTATAGTGGCAGAGGTCGACTGCCTCGTGATCTGGCGGCGTGGTTGTCGCTCGCCCCGAAGGCAGTCCAGCAAATCCCCTACCCGATAGGAAGAACGATCTGACCGACTCATTTATGGGATAGACATGCTGAAGACCGAGCGATTGCTGCGCTTTACCCTCGCCGTCTGCCGGCCTTGCCTCCAGTAGACCGCACGTCCGAGAGCAGAGCCATTGATAAAACTGCGATGGTGTATCGAATTGCTTGCCAGTCTTCTGCAGCTCTTGCATTGACCAAGGCAATCCAATATTCAATGTCGTTTGCAGATCGCAACAAAGCAGAAAATTCGTACGGCCCAAACGAACCGCCATTCGCAGATCATTGAGCATCATAGACTCAGGTGCTAACATTACCCATCGCATAATGGTCGTAGCCTCTGCCATCTCCTTTGATGAAAGGCCTCCTAAAGCCTGTTCGTATAGGCCGTACAGATCCGAGGGGAGCCCTTCTAGTCTTTGATTCACAGCATGCTGCACTCCTCCGCCGTCGATTACGCTGTTGAGCAGATTGGTCGCAAACTGTGCCCATAAGAAGCTCCCACCAGCCTTCTCGGCGACTTTCCTCACAACACTGGACCGTTCCTCTGAGCTTGCACTTAGACATGACTGTACTAACAATGTGATATCTTCGAGGTTATGATTTTCGAGTTCTATCTGAGTTATATTCGCTGGTACAGGGTCGCTAACGGGTCGGCTGGCCAAACACACGCTGTAATCCGAGTTCCGTGTCAACTGACATAGGCAGTACAAGAGTTCCTGGATATATGCGTCGTCGCAGCTATCTTTTGCGTCGATCAGGATAAATGTCCTTCTTGCTAACGTCTGTGGCCTATTTATGATATAGTCATCGAGGAAAAATCGAGTCACATCGGCATCAGTGATGCTACCCTCACCGAAACTTAAAAGTCGTTCGCGAAGATCCATGTCCTTTACGAAGAGTTGAGATAGAATAGAACGGATGGCCTTGACAGATCGCATAGTTCCCAGCTTCGTGTCTGGTGCAGAGACTCGATCGAGACTCTCGCTCTCTGCCGTACAGTATATCACTGACGTTGTAGCAGGCCTCCATTGCTTTTGCATTTGGTTCCGAATGTGTCGTAACTGGGTCGTCTTCCCCGAACCTAGCGCACCTGTCAGCCAGAGGATGTGTTCATTGCTACC
The DNA here is from genome assembly GCA_029590615.1 of Nemania bipapillata. NCBI lineage: Eukaryota > Fungi > Ascomycota > Sordariomycetes > Xylariales > Xylariaceae > Nemania > Nemania bipapillata. The sequence continues at coordinate 9,282 of JAPESX010000867.1, forward strand.
GCCCCGTCGACGATACCAATCGCAAAATTCCTTTGTACTACATATTCCCTTGCACGTTCCCAGGGAGCCTCCCATGATGGATGGCTGGGAATCTTTGGATTGGTGACTGATAAGTCGCTGCAAACAGTCTATACCATTTTATCAGTTCATGTATCAAGCACGGCAACAGATTGCATACTTAGCTCTACCGCAGTGAGCTCTCGTCGCTGTTGTGTACCATGTATTAGCCATGTACCTCACCAAGTATTTGGCAACCATGCATTATTACCTTAGACTTTTCGCCTCTCACAATGGCTCGAAGAATATGCGACAGAGATTTCAGGCCTGCGTCGCTCGCCGACTTGAATTGACACATTATCCGGTGGTCTGCAGGCAAGCTTTCTGCGCTCTCTCTCCCATCGCCAAATTTGCACGACTCAGCACGACCATTCTGCAATACGTGAGCTCGTGGCCAACCATCCGACTGGAAGGTATTGGAACCTACGATTGAGTCTGTTGTGCCGCTCTGGCTTTCCTGATAGGTCTTCACCACAAAGTTAAAATGGTGCCACAACCGAACAAATGCTTCTTGGGCCTCTCCCCATCTGGGGCTATTCACGCCGCACAGTGCAGATAATACAGAGCTCTCAGTCTTGACGTTTAGGGTTGCCTCCGCCATGGACACCGCCGTGACCGCAAGTGGCTCGTTGTCTATAGCTCGATGCGGACAACCGAAGAAAATAGCTGCGGCGGTCGAGCACAAGATGTCCTGCTCGCTCTTGACGTTACTAAATTCGGCCTGGCGCAGTACCTAGCGAGTTATAAGTATCCCTACGCAGAGCTGAAAATTCATCACCCACCTCCTTCACGATGATTCCTCCAAGGGAATGTGCAATGAAAACTAAGGGTCTCTGCTGGGCGCCAGTACTATGTCGAAGATCTCTGAGTTCCCGAAGAAGATCGTTCACGTGAGAGAAGAGGTCGGGCTGAGAAATCACTGGCATAGTGCCGCTCCGGAGAGTATGGTAGCCCCAGGTGATTATACGGGCCTCCGGACATGCAATAGGCAAAAGGTCCCGAGGCCAGAATAGCAAAGGAGGCGCACTTGGTTCATTTTGCCACGTATAACTGCGCATTGCCATGGATCCCAGACTCAATCGGCGCGTCTTATCTGCAGACCTCGTTCTCTTGCGTAGAAGTTTCATCGACCCTCCACCCGCGACCGGGTCGGTCTTCGGCCGAGTAGGCGATGCCGATCGGCCATCGTACTGCCAACTCCTCACCGGATGTCCCCCAAACCCATGGACAAAGACAACGCTATGAAAAAATTATGAGTTTAGCATCTTTAGGGCCTTGCCGGAACTAAGAAAGGGGGAAACACCCACTCGATAAGTATGCTCTCATTTTTTYCTGGCTGGTAGAGCACGTGAAGGCCGACTGAGGGGATCCTGTCCTGGGGTGGACTCATGGCAGCGAATCACGGATGATCCCGATCATCTATAAACAGACGTATCTCAGCGGAATATCACTCCGCCTTCGTCTCGTCGCGCCTGTACAGTAAATATCAATGATAAGAGCAAATTACTTCAGAGCGCTTCCACCTGCTTATATCCGACCAGCATCAGGCGGTTGATGCCTGATCTGATTGATGGGACGTGATCTGGCAATGCGAGATGTACAGTATGTTGGCGGTGGGGGTCAGCGTTGTATGGCATGCTGCATGCTGATAAAGTTGTGCTCCAAATCACCAAAAAAACAAAAGCAAGAAACGGCCGTTCGCCTTGTCCAACAGTTTCAGTTCGGTTTCCCATTCTCCTTTCCCCTTCCCCTACCTTTTTTTTTCCTCTTTCCTCGCACGCACCTATTTACCTATCATTTATTTCATCTCATCCCTCGAGTCCCCCATATCATAAGAATTTCCGTGCCGCGCCATTACCACCAACCATAGCCGGACCGGCTGATTCGCCGCCCGCGTGCGCGCAATCAGGATAAGCATCGTCGCAAAACAAAGAGCCGGGGTTCCCGGCAGGCCATAACTCGCTCACGTCTAGGGAATAATTAGTATCTCTTCCATTAGCTACAGGTATAGTGTGTTTTAAGTCCTGTGTTACCCTTTTTGTCTCGTATTCATGTTCTGTGTGGGAGCACGGTGTGCAACGGCCCGGACCGCGTACGCATATTCTTCTGACTTCTTGCCACACCTTGCGGCTGAGGTGAGTCCCATATACTTGATGGGTGTGTTGAACACTTGTCTTATTTGGCTCGTCAGTCTCGCGTATCGTTCCTCATCTATAGATGGAAATTACTACATCTAAGACAAGTATTCTGTATGTTGCTAGTCATCTAAATGGCAAATGAGCAATACATAGGACACGAAGAGGAAACTTCCATGTGCGCTGTTGCAAGAATCACAGTCGCGCGTACGCGTTCTATCTCTCATTCAGCCGTGATCAATTGCTACCTATTCTTCCGCCACTAGGTAGACTTCCTAGCCTCGATAAGACGCGTGTGAATACTCATCATCCATATGAACTATTGACCCCTTGCTTACCATTTCCTGTTTTCCTTTTCGCTAGACTACACTCTTGTGCTATTCTAAGTGGTGGGGTCCTAGGGGGCCGCATGTATGCAGGTAGTAGAGGTTGTCTACACCATCTTCAGAATGAAACGAGCAGAGCAGATAAGTCGCGCGCCAATGAGTCATGTTAAGGCCAACAATTCTCTGCATGTGTCGCACGTAATCATCCCAGCGAGACATTATACATACATAGATTATGTAACAGCCATGAAATACAGCGGGGGCATGTGGGAAAGATTACATGAACGAAGTAGTTCCATCCAGCTTCTGCAGTTGAACCTATAATTAAAACTGCATTTATAGCTCGGATACAGGCGTCTTCCCTGTAATCCCCCACCTTCTGCTTGATCACAACACCACTATGCTTCTATACCCACGATTTGGACTTGGTCCGTGCGTGTGGCTTCGTTCGGGTGGCTGGTCTTGTGGCTTAGTCTAGAGAATACCAAAAGCAAGAAATACGTGCATGTTTGCTTACCAGCGCTTGTCGGACTTTTGTTCGTACGTCTCTGGCATTTGATATGTCGGAAACTGGAGGTTTTATATCAGCGTGCTGCGAGCTTGGCTTATGACTATAAATAAATAATGCTTACATGACAAGTATTGTCATACTATATTGAGCACAAGGACTTGTTCCCTGCGGCCTTGGAGCTCAAGACTGAGAAAGAGAATATGAGAGTCAAAATTTCGCTAAATCTGGGATTAGGGAGATGGCGCAGTGTTGACTTCTAATTAATTATTTTTTAAAATTCGTTATTCGACTAGACATCCTCATAAGAAGAGTTAAGAAGTATATTATAAGATGAAGTCGCCCGGAAGGATTCTGCTTACTAACATCCAGAATCGAGATAAACTATTATCTAAAAGCTCCAGTGATATAACATATGAGCGATTGAACTTTTTGTTTATATGCAACCAGGAAAGAGGGTGTTCTGCAAGACGCATGCCTTTGTATTCAAGCAGTATTATCCGATCCGTATGTCGAAACATATTGCTTCTAAAGATCTCTGGCATTCTGTATCATCCGCCTACCGCATCGGCATCTGCCCTAGCCATTACAAGTGGCATAAAATTTATTCCATCTTATAATGCTAGGTATTTGTGCAAAGGATGCTGTGTGACTGTTAACGATATCATTAGATATATCCTCATCCTCACGGACTAGACAGTTGGACATTTGTGGACGATTGCCAACTTTGTGAGATGACGTTCTATCTCAATAGCCTTTCTAAATTCTGGGAGCAATTGCTAAGGTATTTAAGTCTAAATTTTAAATAATTTGGTGATATCTTGTCGATAAAGTTTAGCTTATGTATAAATAATTGGCGGACATAACACTGGTATAAAACTTGCACCTATGTCCCTGCCCATGGGGCCTAAACCTCTCTGGTTGGTGGCCCAAGTATGTGAATACATTGGAGAGATATATTTGTTACAAGGGACATAATATAGGGCTTGCGAGTAGTTCTCTTCAGCTACTAATTCTCTTGAGCTTCTAAGGTCCACAAATCTACCCATCCCTCCTTGTTTATCAGGATGATCTTAATCTATTTATACACATAAAGTCTCCTAGTCCGTACATCCCTAA
>JAPESX010000868.1:0-13423 GCA_029590615.1 Nemania bipapillata
TGCCGCGAACCGCCATTCCTGTCAAGTTCGCCCGAACCCGTCGAGCGGCCCACGTCGAAATCAGTACGCTCTAGAGGGAGACGCGCTTCCCATAATGACTACTCTGGGCTTTCTGCAAATGAGATAACCTCACAATCTGACCTTTCCGACGTGGAGTGCCAGCGGGGACATGGGGCTTCGATCGAAAGTTTTGCTATACCATCAACCTCAGCTTCGGCTGCGCAGTTTGGTTCACACCCCAAACAAGCCGTCATGGGAGACCAGAACGCCAGCCAGATGAGCGGTCTTAACGTAGAGCGAGACCCGGATCGCGTGGTCTGGCAAGGCTGGCTTTGGTTTCTCAAAGGGAAGCGAGGCATGAGGCAATGGAAGAACTACTGGGCCGTCCTCCGGCCAAGGAATCTGATTCTTTACAAAAACGAATCAGAGTACACAGCCTCGTTCATCCTGGCGCTCGTATCGATTGTTAATGTGGTGGATATTGATCCCGTTAGCAAAACAAAAGTGCACTGCATGCAGATCATCACAGACGAGAAGAGCTACCGTTTCTGTGCTCATAACGAGGAGTCTCTGGTCCATTGTCTGGGTGCCTTTAAGAGCCTCCTATCCAAGAGAAAAGAGCTGGAGGCTCGCGGGTCCGTATCTGGTCAAGGGGGAGCTCCAACGTCCTAATCAGAGCGGGGTTGTATAAATTTTGCAATTCTGATCCGCCAAGAGCCCTTTCGACACTAGGGTAGGCGTATCCTATACATGCCGTAGCGACACTTATTGCGAGCCGCAAAGAAAGGATCGCGGCATTAATAGTACATTCACAGTGGTGTAGACGTTGATAGTCCACAACCACGCAACGGGAGCATGTTATATTGAAACTTGCTTCGCGGTATGATGACGACGAAATAAATAATACCAATTCCATATGTTCTAATAATCAATATTACTACCCTCGTCTCGATTTACGTGACGCTAGGATATCCCTAGGTACACTATCCCAATGCCACTTACATAACAAGATAAGTACCATGCAAATAGATGAGACCCACCAACTCATATAAGTTTCTTGTGTAATCTATCATCAAAATTATCGGTGGAACGTTAGTTTCCAGTAACCTTATATAAAAATCTTACCACAAGAATACTTGTCCTACCTTTTTTTTCCCTTCTTCCTTTATTCGTGCTCTTCTCGGCACCTTTACTGTAGTCGGCGATATGATCAGGTGGTATTGAAGTTGCTGGTTTAACGTTCTTCACCCCATCACCCTCCCCCCCTTGCACCTCGTGCATACAGACGGTATCAGGTTCAATATTTCAACCCTCGGATTTGAGTGGGATAGTTACCTAAGGCGTAACGTGTCCCAAGTTTGATGCCTGGTGGTCTACTCGATCGACAGACAGTTGGGCCATAACTATTCTATTCAAAGTCCGGACAACTTCCCGAACATCTCAGAGAGGTGACTTTAATAATCATTTGTGACATTACCTCTTTCGAAATTCCACTTCAACATATTCCTATTACTTCGCCAAATGGTCCAGCGAAGGGACAGATCTCGACGATATTTGCGACTTGATGCAGCTGGCCCTTTTCTTGTTTGCACATCCCTTAATTCTTAGTTACACAAATTTCAGTCATGGACGCCTTACAACACAACCTTAACCTCACAACAACAGCAAATGACATAACACCTCAATTACATGCAAATGGCCGTTCTATCTATTATGCCGCTATTGGTATCATAGCCCTCTGCGCATGGATTTTCCACTCGCCAAAACGGAAATATGATGTCTCGGCACCATTTTATAAGGTGTCTAGGATGAAGTGGATGTTGAATGCTGATACTTTAATCAAAGACAGCTATGGCAAGGTTAGTATGGGCAATTTGCTGGAGATATGTGCCGAGCTGACAAGAGACATGGCAAAGTTTCGGGATACAGTATATCAGATAAGATCTACGGAGGGGGTTCGAACAATAATACCACCGACACTAGTTGGCGAACTCAAGGGCTTACCAGAGGATACCCTGAGCGCGAAGACGGCAGTTAGCGAGGTGAGTTTGGACGGCAACCATATTAACATCTAGCTAATAGTTCCGAGTAGGCCATGTTGAGCGAGTACACGCACTTGTCTGCGGATGCTCACTCGGATATCCTCACATTTCTCTTGAAGACCAAAGCAACACACCACCTGCAGCGGATGATGCCGATCCTCAAGGCGGAATTCCAGTTCATCCTAGCCACGGAATTTCCGGCTTGCGACGGTAGGATCTCGGGCGAAATTTAGTTTGCTGCGCAACCGCTAATGAATCTAGACTGGACGCCCTTCAGGATACAACCCTTCATGGTCCGAGCCGTCTCCCGCCTGAGCGGTCGGGCCTTCGTGGGATCCGCACTAAGCCGGTCGGAGGAGTGGATGAGCGTGAGCGTGAACTTCGCCATCACGGCCTTCATCGCCGTGATCAAGCTGCAATTCTTCCCGCCCTGGATGCGCCCGGTGGCGCAGTATCTCGTCTCGGAGCTCAAGACGATCCGGAAGGACCTCGCCAAAGCCCAGGCTATGCTGGAGCCCCTCATAGAAGAGCGATTGAACAATTCGGACGCTACGGGATGTGAAAAACCAGACGACTTCATCCAGTGGCTCTCGGATGCCTTGCCTGATGAGGAGAAGAGGGATTATTTCATACAGGCCAAGATGCAGCTCTTGCTCAGTGCATCCTCCATACACACCACGAGCAACCTCACCACCGACTGTATATATGATCTTGCCGTGCATCAGGAAATGCAGGAAATTCTGCGAGAGGAGGCACTTGAGGTATTCGGAGAAGGAGAAGACTCTTGGGAACGAAAGGACAGTATCGCGAAACTAAAGAAGATGGACAGCTTCATTAAAGAATCGCAACGGCTGTCCGGCAACGTCAGTACGTATAAACTCACAAGCTCTTCAATGCCCTGTTTGCTTTTTTTCTTCTCCCTTGCCATCCCCCAATCAATGGAAGAATCCCGCGAAATCAAAGCTAACGGAATACACCCACAGCCTCGTTCATCCGCAAAGTCATGAAACCAATTGACTTATCAGACGGCACCCATCTGCCGCCAGGAACCAGCCTCCTGACTCCATTAGCTGGGATATCTCTCGACGAGAGGTATTTCCCCGACCCTGAAGTCTTCGACGGGCTACGGTTCTGGAAGCTGCGACAGCAGCAGCAACAACAATCGCCCTCTGCAACCCGATCTTCATCCCCCAACCCCATCACACGGTCTTCTTCTTCCCTCTCCTCCACATCATCATCATCTCCCTCATCCCCTCCAAACTCGACCGCCACCAGCAAGCACCAGTTCACGAGCATCGGCGACGCGGACCAGAACTTCGGGCTGGGCAAGCACGCGTGTCCGGGCCGCTTCTTCGCCTCGCAGGAGATCAAGGTGATCCTCTCGTACCTGCTACTGCACTACGACATCAAGCTCCGCGCCGGCGAGCCCCGGCCCAAACCCGTNCGTCTTCATGATGACCAAGAGCCCCAGCCAGATTGCCGAGGTCCTATTCCGGCGGCGGAGGACAGTCGCATAAAGTACATGCATGATTTTATGGAATTCGTGTATATATATAATATAATAGGGGTTATAAACGGAAAGCGGTGGCTTGGGGTGGGAGAAACCAAAAACAGAAAAAAGCCGGGCGTGAACGCCGTTCGCTTAACTCAGGGGCCCGGAGCCTCCCGGGATGAGCGGCCTTCAGACGGAATGAAAAACCACCCGCGCCGATGGTCTTATAGAGATGCCTAGACGCAGCACAATGCGCATATGTGCCGACTTGCATGTACTACGGTCGATAAATAGGGGAGTTATGGAAGTTGTTTGTATATAAACAACCGGTCAGGCTTTGGTTTGGTTTTGTGGTGGGCGTTATAGGAAATACGTTACTGCTATTTATCTAGCCAGCTGGCAAGCTGGGGGTCGGAGTTGGCAGTCTTCGTTAGCAGCCTTCAAACCGCCATGATCCTATGTCGATCAATTATCACAAAGTGAAAAACCACAGGATTGAGCAGATGGAACACGACTAAAAGTGAAATGGATGAACCAGTTACTTGACCACCCTAAAAGGACGGGGGTATCTCTTGACAAACTACGACTAATCTCGAATCTATGATTGTAGTAAACTTTGCGATTCCCAGGACGCCAACGCTCGCTCGCTTGATCCCGTCAATAAATAACCGCTGCATCATCATCATTGTCTTCATCATCAGCCGATGAATGCCGTGTCATGCCTTCGTAAAACCTCCTTCGTGCCGTAGCGCATCATCTTCATGAGGAAATTTCCGTTTTCCTCGAACTGTAGTCATACATCCGCAATATTCCGCTACCAGAGCCCCCCACGTTCCCCCCAAAATTAGATCCGTCGTCCCAGCGCGTGAAGTGAAGCGAAAGAATGTGCGAAAATAAAGAGTGGTATGATGAAGTATAGCGAACTGCCGCGTCGTGGGGGCGATAATGATTCAAAACTGAGGATCAGCGAGAGCCTCCCGATGCTCGATCAAGGATTCCCAATTAATTCCCCAGCTCCTTGAAAGCGCCTTGCTAGAGGCATTATGGAGTTTCGATTGCTCTCTTTCTACAGAGCTCCGTCCCGCGGTAAAATGTTCCGAATAGATACATGCATAACCACGTGTGGTTGATGAAATGCGTGAATTTCATAAGTAAAGGGCCTTGTATACACGGCAGAGGAAAGATTCGGGGCACATTGATATAGCTGCTCCGATTAGTGGTTTGCTGTGCACTAATTGAATGGCCCTGAATCTGTTGGTTCCTATCGCCAAAATTTGTAGATGAGTAATTTTTTGGGCTTGCGCCCCTGGAAATCTTGGTAAAGTAATGCTTGTGAAACCTTCTTCATGCGAAAAGTTGATAATTTTTCTAAATAAAATATATGCATATGCAAATACGAGGAGATGGTTGGTTATGATGAATGAGGTCTCGTTGGGTTATCATGCCTGAATTGTCTGTCAAGCGGTTCCTAGTGTGGTCGTCGTGGGTATGATTAAATGCTCGCGACTCGCCCTTTGGCTTCAGGAATTTTTGCATGGCATACCATCAGCTTCAAACTTGTGCCCCACTCTTCGCACTCGGCAAGCAGGGCTCGATTATGCCAAATGCTGCTGCTCATGCCTGTGGGAACCTCATAGCACTTGTTATACCACCAACGTCCGACCTTTGACACCATTTTCGCTATATTGGCGTCGCCAGTTTCAGTTTTGTCGTTCATCATCTCCGCTAGACTGCGCTCATCTTTCTTCGCATCTTTATTTGGTGCGTTTGTAATAGAGCTAGCTACGGGTACGCCTACACGACACGTCTTGATGTCGACGAAACCTTTCTGACCCAGCAAACGTAATATGAGGTCTGCAGTACTCCCGAGGTTAAATTCGGGATTCTGGGCGCTAACTCGTTCTTTCAGACGTCGGACGGCACGACGTGTTCGGCCGCCGACGTTATTCAAGTCGATATCGAGAACAGACAATTCAATGTAACCACCGGGTTTTATAACCCTTTGGGCTTCTGAAATGATTTTGCGATAGTGGGCCTCTGGTGCAGCCGACGGGAAACGAAGGACAAGAGCAGTAAAACTGTCTGGGCCAAATGGGAACTTATCCGCATACGACATGAACTGGATTTGGTGGTGGTTTGTCGGCGAAAGGGGGAAAGACGGCGTCGTTCTGTACTCTTGTGGAAGTGGTGCGCGAGGGGAAAGGTTGAAAAAGTTCACTGCAGGGTATGTCTCCGCAGCATAAAAGGACCAGTCGTCATTACCAAGTCCATCAATAATGAGTATTGATTGGCGCTTGAGGGAGCTATCGCCATCCACAAGATCTTCTCGGATAGGGCTGAACAACACATGGCCAAATGTGAGCCATTTGCTCACCGTCATTGAGCCTACACGTAGATTAACCTGTGAGAGTGGCGTTTCTTCGCTTAGCCTGCTGCTTCCTGACGTTCTGTTGCTATCTTTCGAGCTTCTCTTGCTGCCGTTGTCGTCTTTCTCTCCTCTACGAGAATCTGGACTGTCCCGGAGGGACAGCTTCGGTTTGTCACTCGGTTCGACATTGTTGCTATCGCGATCACTATAACCTGACACGAACTCCGAGACAGAGAATGGCGTCACTGGAGGCTCAGAATCAAATCGGAAAGCGGCATTGATTCGTGCGGTCATATCTTCGCTGTAGTGACTAGATGTGGTAGTAGTTTTGACAGTTGCAGTAGAGATACGAGAATCGGTCACGACCTGGGTCATGATAGTAGGTGACTCAAGAGGCTGGGTTGACTTCTTGGCCAACTTTGAGTTGTAAGTCTCAAGTGGAAACGGGACCCCGCAGGACGAGGTCGGGGATGGAGGAGCATCTTGAAGCAAGTCGTTATATTCATCCCAAACTTCATCCTCTCCGAAGGGTGCAGAGGGTTCAGGCACCTGTGCTATGTAGCCTAGCCTATCAGAGCAGCTCGATTCAGACCCTTCCACACCCCCAGGGTTCTCACAACATGGGAATGCAAGAAACTCTTGGCCAGGCTGTCCCAGAGTGGATGAATCGTTGTGAGAGGTCTGGCTGTTGTCTACACGTAGATATGCCAGTGTTGTTTCTGGCGACTTGGTGTCTATGGTAGTTGGTGCTACCGACTCAGGAGGGCTGGGACCTTTCGCTATGGAGTCTTGGTCGGGTTGCATTGACTGAGCTGGTAGTAGGTGAGTGCTGATCCTATTGAACGGCCGAGAAAAGCTTTTTGGAGAGATCTGTTCTGGACGACTGGCTACAACTTTTGGGATTCTGCCAACCTGAGGAAGCCTACTAGGGCGACTCATAGACGGCTCAGTAATTTTTTGCCCAACTCGATGATGTTCTTGCCTCGTATCAAGTTGCCACATCTGGGGTATAGTATCAGTTGCTTCTGAGCGAATATTGGTGATATCTTTTTCCGGAAGTGTGTGGCCTATCTGGCGAGTACCACTATTAGTAGACGGCCTTCCATTATAGCCTAATTGCTCATCAACGACGGGAGTATATTCTGGTTCGTGTATATTATTCGCGTCCCGCCTATCATGGATTACCTCCTGTCTGGGGGAATCCATGATTGTGTAAAAGGCAGGAGGTTTGTTCAAGACAGGCTGAACCGTCGCAGCTACGCTCTCCGTCTCTTTCTGAGAAGACAAGCTCGTTTGACTCCTTCCGAAGAGAGTCCATTTGCGGGGAGACTTAGATCTTTTCGTCAACTTTTTCGTAGGCTCATTTACTTGAGGAAGGGTATGGCTCTGTTCCCTTTGTATATCGGGGAATGAATCATCGGTATGTATCGTAGTAGCTATGCTTGCTACCGACGGAGCTCTAGTGTCAATTGCCTGAAGAATGCCGAATGATGCGTTATCTTGTGATTGAAGCCCACGAGCCGATCTCTGGTAGGGCGAAGTAGAATCAACCAAACCATGTTCTACGTTGTTGCTCCCCGACGGAAGCCGTGAGCTGATGGTCTCGGAAATAACGGGAGATGGCCATAAGGTCTGACGGTTATCGTCTATGGTACTTGGGGATGTGGCTGAAAAACCTTGAGATTCTAGGCTTGGCCGACTCCAGGGAAAGCTCTGGTTACTTTGGGTGCGGATTAGATTATAGCCGCTATTCTGATTTTCAACTACCTCACCCCCGGCGATAATAACCGGGCTCATACGTTCTAGCAAGAACGGGTCTGTTGATAAGCTGGTTGCAAGGCTCTCTGATGATGAAAGAAGCCCTGGAAGGCCGCGTTGAAAGTTGGAGGTTGCACTGCTCCGTCTCCTAACTGCACCCACTCTACCATAACCCTCATGACCTGTACCAGCTGCTGGTCCCTTTCTGGGGATCTTGTCTCTCTTCTTTTCGGGCTGGGTAGCTTCAGTATCTGGTTTCGTCCGCCGTCCAAAAAGAGCAAATTTGGACTTAAACGTTGAAACGCTAGGTCCTGAAGCGATGTTGGAATTTTCAGTGTTGTTCTTACTAGCTTGCGAGCCCGGCAGAGTGCCTCCGCGCGAAGGCGGGATAGACTCCTGACTAAACGAAGGCCGCGCTGACCCCCCTCGATCCTGGCTAGGTCTCTGTGTCGTTGTTTTTGGAAGCGAACTTGGTTGTAGTTGTCCGCTTTGGCGCTTTTCAGAGAGGCTCGTCGCAGACAGGTTGCTATGTATGATCGGGACTGGACCACCAAATTGTGAGTACAAATCTGGCGTACCATCTCTACTCGGACGAGAAGGTGGGGTTGGTCTGCGCTGAGGAGATGGCGCGATATTGGGGGTTCTATTATGAGGGGATTTTGTGAGCTTTCTAGGGGAAGGAGATCTCATTGTTTGCTGAGAAGGAATTCGAGGTGGTTGGAAAGATTGACTGTCATCCACACTTCGGCCCTTCTGAAACTTCTGAGATGATGTTCTGGGAGGCGGGTTTGGGGGTCCCGGTGCGCGCCCTCTATGAGCTTTACTATTCTTTTTCTCTTCTGCGCGTACTGTCGAATTTGATGATGACGATGTCAAAGCTTCCCTTACGGCAGCAAGTCCCTGGGGATCACTACTAAAAGAGCCTCCTTCATTCGATATACTGCCAGCTCTCCTTCGGGTCACCGGCGGTCGCGTTTCGGCTGGACTTGCTTGTCTTAGTCTACCAGCAGGCAAACGAGCCGGCGCGACAAGACCGGGGGATTGTGAACATATTGATGTAGGTGTTGTGTCTCGGCTATATGGACCAGGGCCAGGTGAACCGGAAAATCTTGTGGAGGGGCTTGCGCTGAAATTGCTTAGTTGACTATGGCTGCTGCTCCCTGAGAACTGAGGTGTTGGTGGTGGCAGGTCCTCTGTTGCGAGCCGATAGAGTGCATCTCTACCAAGTAGATCTCTAGATGGCGGGACTAGAATATCTCGGTAGCGGTCTAATTCTGGATATATTTGGACGGGCTGTGCCGTCGGTCGAGTCTCGACTTGTTGTGCACCACGAATTTCTCCTGGGCTTTGGGTTATAGTCCGATCAGAAAGTAGGTCGGCTGAGTCAATTTGTGCTTGGGAGTTTTTGTTTGAAGAGGATGAGCCAGTTCTCCTATAATCTATATGGGGTTGGTTCTGTGCATGAACGTTCGAGGGTTCTCTCAAAATAGCTGACTGCTTTCGACGTAACACGTTCCTTGGCTTCTTAGGAGGCTCGATATACTCTCCGATTATTACAGGCTTCACCGTATGAGCCCCAGGGCGTAGGCTTGTTGACCAAGACTGCGTCTCATGAGTGAGGGGAGGGCGTGGACTCCTAGCCTCGGTTTGCGCAGGTGACTTGTAGACCGGCGGGCTTTGAGGTAAACGGCTCGTTTGTGCGCGGGGTCGAGAGCTTGCTGGGGTCGGTTGAATGTTCCTTTGGGACTCCTGATTTCGCCTCATCCCGATTAGAGGAGACTCTCCATGGGAATAGCCCGGAAGCGCCCCTAGCCGCCTGCTCCTAGCTCTCTCGCCGACATCGCGAGCAGTAGCAACTGGAATAGCGGAAGCCATGATGCCTTTTCCTTGATCAACGCAAGCCAAGTATACAACCCTCCAGTCATATTATAAGTTAAATAATATTTTCATGATACGCAAATCTGTCTTCTATTCACTAAATATTAGCAATATAATACGTTATTTAAATGAGATGGACTTACTGTCATCCCGAAAATTACGTTGTCAGCTATCGCCTGCTTGGTTATGTGATCTTGCTTATATAACGGTGGAAAAAAAAACCTTAGGCTAGCCGGTTGAGTTTTACCACTCCTTGTCCAATAGGAGATATCAACTCCAATAGATAAATTCATCCATCCAAACTCGACTCAGAGTGATGAATCTTAGCAGAGTAAGATTATACAAAGATACTCAGAGTAGCACATCGGTTGATAATGGTCTCAAAGGAGATTTGAGTATATTTTGAGGCAGATGGAACAATAGACACGGTAGTCGACAAAAAATACCGGGAACCCGTTCGTGATGGGAGGGACCGCTCCGTGTGGAGGTTAAGTAACGGAAGATCTTCTGGTGTGGGAGAACATGTGAGTGAGCCTGACGGTGGTGGGGTGCGTCTAATACGCGCTGGCGCCAACCTCTGCATATATCACACGGGATAAAGGTCTAGTACACTTAGGCCGAAAAACGGAGGGTATTGAGAGCGAGCAACAGATTGCAGTCTGCAATGCTCTCGTAAATTATTTTGCGAGGCTGCTAATCGATTGCGCCATGCAGCAGGAAATAGCTGGTGATAATGACAGGGCTCAACACCAGATACAGACAAGAGCGAAAAGAGAGGGTAGTATCCGGAGAGTATCGGGAGATGTAAGAGGCGAGATGGCTCTAGTATATAAGATGCTTGACTTGAGCTGCATGGATTAGTTGCATCGTCTTTTAGTTAACCAGTAACACTGGTGTACCCAGAGGAAAGCAGCGAGCAAACATGATACATGAGCGTTGGTTGGTATACTTGGGAGAGAAGAGGATTTGCGTGGGTCGCCGTGGCGTAGAAGCCCCTGTCATCAAAAGCCAAGAGGTGCACCATCTTGTTCCTCTCAGGAATCGCCGAACAATGCGGTCTGGTTGGTAGCGGCCACAGCGGGTTGTGCGGAGTAGCATGGGGGGCGATCAGCAAGCTAGCTACCTACTTAGTAGGGGTCTTTGCATGTGAGTACTGTACTGTTACATATGCTGTAGCGTACAGACGGCCTATACTACCGTACCTCCTAGTATGCCTAGGTACATATATAGCGAGTGAGTGATAAGGAGACGCGGGAGACCTGCGAGGGATTGAGTCACACAAGGCGAGGCAAGGGCTGAAGTCGTATGCTTCAGAGGCCGTCTCTCACGCGATTCTTGTGGATAGCGGGACAGATCAAGTTCTCTTTCACTTTGAGGCGCATTCACATCTACACGATGTGCGTAAATACTCATACGTGACCATAAGAGAAACAAGAGGCAGAAGCAGAAGCCGAATAATGACCGGGAGATGAACATCCGTGTCTCTTGGAATGAGTGAATGACCCCATGTGCTCTTCGCACCTACTGTAGTTAGCAGTACCTACATGACAGAATGGACAGCGAGTGATGGGCTATAATCAGGATGGTTGATATGCGCTGCCACTGTAAGCAAGCCAGACGCTAGGCCAATCTGCTGGTACAATGGACGCGGGTGATGCATATCCCGATATCCTATGAGAACGTTGCAATGGGTGCTGGAAGATGCTATTCGCCGGCGACAATTCTGGATCCTTCGTAAGAGCACTGGAAGAGCCTTTCCTGGTTGGGTAGACAAAAACAACCAAGGGTCACTTGCGACTGGGCACATGTGGGCAACCCTGTCGACACTCCTGTGCACTACGGGCGAATGCGACGTGTTAGGGGTGTCTCGCGAACTTCTCCATGACGTGCGAGGCCGGCTTATTGCACGGGACCAAATGCAGAAGACATTTGCAGAACTCGAATGGCTGTGGATTAGGCATTGAGAACAGCGGTGAAAAGAATGTAGAAGAGAATTGAGCACATAACTGAAAAAAAAAAGGTAGTCAAATACGTTGTCTAGGCGGACTAGCAAAGTTAGGCTGTGGCTGATACCTGTACAGACGGCTATTTGCGGGCCCACGGCCACCTAACGCCCTGCTCCGGGTCGCAAACTTCCTCAGTCAGTCAGTTCAGTTAGTCAAGCAAGGCACCCTAGGCACAGCACCCGCTAAATAGCGCCTCATAAACTGCCCCTCTTAAGCATAAAAGACTCTATTATCCCTGCACATGTTCTGAAAATTTAGTGGTGTAAGTGCGTCGGCACAACTGCATTCTACGCTGGTATTTCATGGAAGCCCTATAACATTTTGGCGGCCTCAGTGGAGATTTAGCGTATAGTCGAGTCTGCCTCGCCAACAACTGCAGGACTACCTACTAAGAGTGCATTTTGCTAACAATCACCATTCTGACAACGAGACTTGAAAAAACATAATGGTAAGAAGGAAAAAACACTAACATTAAATTTACCGCTACCGAGATAGCAAAGGACGGAATACATTCTGTGATATAGCGACCTAACAACAGCCGCTTTCCAACGTTCCGCGTTCGCCTAAGCTCTGTTGCATCAGACAACTCCACCACATCGTGGTGGCGTCCTGCATGTCTCACTTTAGTATTTCATGGGTGTAACCAGAGCACATATACCCATGGGTCACAGCTTAGCAAAGTCCCAAATTGAGAAGCTGGTATTCACACCCCAGATGCACCCCATTATCCTTTATTTAAATCCCCTTGAAGAGGCGTCAACCCCTCACTCGGATCTTCGTGCTCTTACAACAGCCAACTCGCGTTATCTCGGGAATTTTTTACACAGTAGCATTCAAAGAGCAGCTACGGTAGAGATACATCGCAGTGTATAGGTTGCTCAACATATGTAGATACTAGCTAAGCTGCAAAGCACAAAAGCACATAGGTGACCAGTAGCATTACACGTCCACAAAGTTAGACACCATCGTTATAGGCCTGCGAGGCGCTCTCCTATTCTAGACGTTAGAGAATAAGGTCCAGACTCGTGAGGCACGGTTCGGTGAGTAACATTAGACAGCACCCAGTTTACCGAATACTACCTTATGCAGGTGTAAAACACGTCTAAGAATCTACAAGTACCTTTACACCGGATATAGAATGTAGTATCTAGGCTAATTTCGTGAAGCTCTCTTCGTTACTGTATTGCATGTACAGTACCTGCCTTAGTAGTTTGCTTGGCTAGGACAGATAACACAAGGGGGTGTTACCTCGCTACCAGATAGTTACAGAACACTACAACAGGTAGCACAGTACAATAGATGCCTAGCCCACCACGCTGGAGGCAGGCTAGGTTTGGATTTTTATGATTGGCTGTAGCACTAGATTTTGTTCCAATAGAAATTCTCCAGAGGCTACTCCCACATATGTCTCTCCGTATTTATTAATAGCTATTACTACTATCTACGACTATTACTATTGTCTTTCTAAAAAGTTCTAGGAGATAAGCTAGGTAGATATGTGTACGCGTAGATGATAGATCAACGCCTATCTTATGACCAGTCTATGGCATATTATACTGGTGCTCACAGGTTGATCGCAGTACCTATCAGCATCGTTATGCCCGGGATAACATTTTAGTGCCAAAGTTGCTGAACCTCGATCAGTCTATAGCTGCGACTACAGGCTACGATAATTCCCTCTAGGCCGGGCCGGATATTGTGTGACACTTTGGACCGATGCAAGCCAGAACCAATAGAACCAACAGTATAGTTGAGATGGTAACGGCAGGCAGATCATTAATGAGGATGCAACACCGGTGTGCTCTTTCAAGCATACTATTAGCGTATAGAAGAAAGCAGTGGAGAAAGCATCAATTTGTGAGAGCAATGGCGAGCTGAA
>JAPESX010000869.1:0-13402 GCA_029590615.1 Nemania bipapillata
TTAATAGACCCTTACGTAATACAGTTCCACTGATCCGTCACATTATATTTTGTGGAGCTGGGCCAAGTGGATTAGCTTCTGGTGCCAGACTCAGCACTTTCATATCGGACCCAAACAACCCGCTTAGATATTATTCACAGCCTGATATCCTTGTCGCTGCCAGGATCCGAACGTCTCAATATAGGGATACGGATCAACAGATGCCAGAAAGAAAGAAGTCCCGAAACGTGTTTGACACAAGCATGGTAGAGACTGGTGCCTTGGTCAGGGGAATAGGGGCTACTGAGCTACAGTTAGCTGAGCTCAAAAATCTGCACCAAGTTACCCAGATCAAGTATAAGGACGCTATGGCGCAAGTCGGCGAGTGGATCATTCAGGAGAAGTATATCATCATTGCGGTTTGGTATCCCTGGGTTGCGCTCTCTGCTGTCGGTATCCTTGTGGTGGGTGCCCTGGCATTAGTTGCAATTCAGAACAAGGTAGCTGGAGTCGATCCATCAAATCTGGCATTGCTCATTTGGACGGCTACCGGCTTCTTGATGATATATCTAAAGTCAAAAAGAGTTGAGAACTGGCCTTGGCGAGATTTCTTGCATGGTCGAGTTGTTTGCAGATCTGTTTCCGAGGTACAGTCTGTTACTAAAATAAACCCTCAGGTTCTGCTGGCAGTTCTGATGCGCTATGAATCTCGGATGTTTTTACAAAAACGCGGGCCCTTCAATTCGCTTTTTAGCCGAAAGTCCGACGATGGTTTTGCAATTGATGTACCGCCATTGGTTGATACAGCCATCTCTGGCGGGCGCATTTTCATTCTAGTAGAGAGTGACTCTGGGCCAGCCTTGGCCGGGCTAGAAGTTAGCGACTGGCAGGCATATGAATTCATCTCTCCAAAGGGTTTAAGAAAAGGCGGGCAAGGCTACATTTGTCGTGATTTTATACACCCTGGTAGCTACCACAACCATGATACAGCGCTAGGAACTGAGGAAAAAGCATCAGATAAGATAACGGAGGTTCTACCACTATATTATATGTGTGCCAATGAGTTGTCATGGTACCGTGTCCGTGGAATCTTTGTTCAGAAGGCGGCAATAGGTTGAAATAGGGCATTACCTCATACGGATATAGTGATTCGGAGAACATGTAGGCAGGCGATGTTGATGAGTACTTCGTCTTCTTCTACACAATGATAACAACTATTCTTCATACCTTTAATCTATGACGCAGATAACAATTCACTTATATTCGTAGGTTATTTTAGTGTTAATCGCACTCGTTTTCTTCCTTCGTTCTCTTTTTGTTATTACATAATTCCGCTCTAGCCTTCATAATGAGTCGTCAAGATTACGTAGGCTTGCATATGGCATCACTTCTATCTGCCAATGGCTTGAGTGTGCCTTATAACGGAGAGATGTTACACGTCCGAAAAATGCCCTCGAATGAGGTATTCGCGCATGGAGAAAGAATATCTATCTAACCCTGGAGAAGTTGAACGTGATCTGGCTGATTGAGAATCGACTCTGTGCAGAGTTAATTGCCACGTGCTCCAATTCCGAAGGTAACGTGACTTATCTAGAAAGCATGGCTTTATATGTAAGCCATCAGAACCTGCACCGGGCATTCGATCGATGCTAAGCTTAGAGCCAAGGGTGCTACTATGTACCTTACGTGAAACTTGGAGACTCTTGCAAGCCTCATTTCCAACGAAAAACTACTAATCACCCAAATGGATCACCCAACATTAAAACCACCTAACACGAGTGTGCTTGTACCAACTGGCAGATCCCTGATAGCAAGGCGAGAGAGCACAAGATTGCAAGATCCTTCGTAGTGTGACCACCTGTTGCTACTGGCGGAATCCCTGTGTCTCCTCCCATCTAAAGATCAGAAATAGAGAGCGTTCGTAAGCCATCCTATGCCAGGCTTTAATAACATCCATGCCTGGTAGGAAAGGAGGAGCTCCACCCCAGGTAGCGCGAGCGAATTTCCCATCACTCTCGAATCTAAAGAAATGGAAAGGGGTGACTTCGCCACTCCAGTAGGTGATTGCCTGTGCATGTAAATACTCTAGCCTCGGCATATTTGTGACGGCTTTAGCTAGAGCGGTGTAGAACTCGTCCATCTTATTCATGTTCGGCGTGTATCGATTCTGCATTGGGCGAACGTCTTCGCGTGGGGTATAGCGCGCAGGTAGGTAATGGAGTGCGAGGTCAGCTTGATAGCGACGATTGCCATAGCCATCTGGTTCGAAGAACCATTCACCAGCGGGGTCAAGGATATGGTAGTACAGCTCCATATACTTCAGGTTTGACCAGAAAGGTGCGGGGTTGGCTGCATTGACTTGTTGAGGCCAGAATAGCTCCGGCGTCCCAAGCATGCCGTGTACATCCACAATCGTCATCTTCTGAGTGGCGTTTCGGTAGGCGAGGGTCAACGGATCAGGTTCGTCGGTGCCTTCGCAAAGCCTTTCACCTCTGAAGCTTTGATCTGCTGGAGGGTAGTACTTGACGTGGAATCTCATGGACCGCACACTACTTGGCATCTCCTCAAGTGCCTTCGCCATTTCTGCAGGCACGTTAGTTATATGTGCACAATACTAAAGCGGAAAGGAGACATTTCCGGTAGATTGACGATGAAGGAGTTGTGCACTTACGTTGGCGGGTTTCACGTCGAGTGAAGTCTGGACTATGCTTGTAGAAATCCCAAAGGCGGATATCTATGTCCTTTAATTCCGTGAAGGCGTGGAATAAGCGCTGGATCCCGGAGGCTGCTATATAGCGCTCACAGTCGTCGCGAAAAGTAAGTTTAGTGACGGCGGGTACTAGATTGTCGATTTGGCCGTACAAGTTTAGGGTCGAACCGTAAGTTCGATTCTACATAGCGCCATTAGTAGATCCTTTTATTTGTATGGCGGTAAATACATACGTGAAGGAGGTCTCCCGGAACTGGCCCAAACGATGTCCTGATCCATTGGTTTCCTTGAAGATACCTTCCATCCGTCGGTGAGAACGCATATAGTTGAAGCTCAAGTGTTTTGCCGGTTCTCGGCCACTCGCTGAGTCGGACAAGCAAAGTCCTCATCGACTCTGAGAAGGTAAGATCGTTACGGAATCTGTCCGAGTCTGACTCAAAAACTGTGCACTAAAGTCGAGGTCAGCAAGATGTTTCATTAGATTACGATATGTGATGTGAGATACTCACGTCGGCTGCGGTGTATTGCGGTAGGACGATGGTGAAAAGGATGCGTCGCACTAGGCTGAAACGCTCTGGGCGTCTCCAGAGGATTGCCATCGCTATGGGGATATCCTCGACTCTAAGGCGAAGTTCTTGGAACGTTGTTCTCTCCACGATGCTTTGCCAAATGGAGTTGACGGAGGCAATCTGGCTCGCCACACCCGAGACCCCAGGGAACAACGCCCAATCGACGATGTCCTCTAGGATCTCGAGTGGCATGTGGCTAAGCCCTACCATACTGAGATCTCCAGAGACGGTGGCCTAGTTACAAACCTCCTCTCTTTTAAGCTAAGTTGATATCCGGCCGGTGTATCAACTCTAACTTTGTAGAAAGTTGCTTTTAGCCTAGCAAGAGAAGAATAGGTAAGTGACTTGGAAAACAAGGAAGTGTTTATATGTAGTGGGGCAGGTACCATGAGAAACCTGAGATGAATATGCGGGCATTGGGATAAACAACGTGTGTTTCATACCCGAGTAAACATAGGTATGGGAATGAGTGATGTATGCATGTTCTTCCAGATTGACCATGACCGAGCGGGTCTAAGCAAGTTTCTCACCCGCAACCAAGGTAACAGTCGGCGCCGAGTCGCATAGCCATTGCTTCAATGGCAGCTGTGAAGCTTTGTGATTAGCATTAAGGCCTTTTCGGTGGTATTCTAGATCGAAGTAGTGGATGGGAAAGTCACTAGGTCACCAGCGATCAGCCAAGTGCCATGAGATGGCCTCCATTTTACGGCAGAGGTGTACGAAGAGCCACTTCTAAGCACCAGGATGAGTACGAAGGAATAGAGAGTTCAAAGGCATACTGTGATGATCTCATGTGGATCGTGAGAATATACAAGTGTTCAGGGAAAGTGTAAATAATTATGTTGAGAGTGCTAAAAGCGCGTCAGTATATCCTTTCGGAAAGGAAAAGAAGATTATGCTTACCAAATCAAGAAGGGAAGCTTTGTTCGAGACATCGCGAGAGGTATGCCAGATTGAAACTGAAGTTTGGAACTTAAATGAGGATTGTAGCTAATTATTGAATTGAAGCAAAAACAATGATTCGAAATGGAGACGACAATAAAGGTCGTGGACATCAGCGTTATATATAGAGACGGGTAACTGTGGGGGCAAGACGAGCTAGGCTCGTCGCTACAAACCTAGTGTGCCGAACCACACACTAGCATGTACCAAGGTACCTAAGGAGGACGCACGCACACAGTCCCATAGCTTAACTTAAGTACCTATGTATATCGGTATATGTGTTACATCGAAGTACATATATACATTGCATACCTGCGTACCTAGGATACATTTGCACAGGCTTGTCCCCTATAATCGAACAGCCATACCTTATTCTAACTTCAGAATCAGCTCAGGGGGGAGTAGCTTGTGCTATAACAAGCATGCTACAAACACTTTCCGTAGGAAGTACTCACTTCTTGCGGCCTAGACCTCCAGGGAGTTCTAAAACACCTCGATCCTCTTAAGCCTTTGTGTATGGAGGTCTGTGGAGATGTTATGTCATAATACTGGTCATTAATCGATCAATATAATTTCAGTGATGTCCAGCATGAAAGTTGCTCATACCCTTTAATTCTAGGAAAGGTAAAAGGTATTTATACCTTTGTGCTTAGAATTATAGTTAGGCCCTATGTATAAAAGTTATCATCATGAGTGAATTAAGCGATGATTATCTCGTATATTAACGCTTGCTTGGAAAGTACAGGAACTACGAAAGCATCTATGGTGCTGCATTGTTTGCCCTCGGTTATGATGACGAAAATATCACCATAATGAAGGCATAAAGCTGCCGAAGTACGTCCTGCGATCAAACATCAATAACTTAGTGTGATACTCTCTGTTTTGCCTATTATTGTGGCGGTGCGGGAATCCCGCCTTTTCTGCTTTTTCTGCCTGCTTTCTTTAACTGCTCTCTACCTCTACTTTTAGCTGCCGACATTCTGTTTACTATTTAGCAGAGACAAACGATAGCAAATTTTGTTTGCTAGGTTTGTTACTCTATGAGTAAATAGATTATTAGACCTTGCCAGCCAAAGAACAAAAGCAAAAAACACTAGTATGCTCCTCTCTCCAGATAGGCAAGGAATTCACTCGTGATAAAAAATGGCATCAGAGCTACCTTAATTACCTATATATTTATTAACAGTCTTTCTTTTCTTCTTTTGGTTGGGGCACAAGNACGCAATGAAAGCTTCAAGATACAGGAGCTTGCCTCTCGCCATGTGCTACTCTCCTATAGGGGTTTGAGGCAAGCCCCGGATTATCTACTTGCTGCTTAGCGATGTCCTGTGTTTTATACATGCATGCAGTGGAACGTGTGTTGCCTACTGTCAAATATAGGTGTGGGACGCTCCACACCTCCTGTATATATAAACTACAATACTTCCCAGGCCCTACTACAGGGCTTCTGATCTCTTCTTTACCCTTGAATACAACCTTATGCCTATTACCTCCACTATTGTTGGTACCTACCATAGAGTAATTCATAGTAGCCGTAGGTTGTAAGTAGTACAATATTTTCCTGACATTCAGTCAAGTATTCAAAAGGAGGTATAACCCTCCTTTCTAGCGTCTTGATAAAGCACTTGATGCAGACATAAGGGAAAGAACATCTCAGCAGATATTAGTTACCCAGTTCTCCAGTCTTTCTAAATATACGAAATAGTAAGTGCAGTTGGCCTGCTAAAAGTAACTACTCTCTGTTAAAGTATCAAGTTATAAACGTTAAACCTAAAGGAACTATATTGGTTAAAGCTTGTAAAGCAAGGAATGATATTGAGCCCAGCCTTAATACTGTTACCTAACTGCTACATAACAGCATAGTGCACTATTGGTAGCCTATCACCACTCCAGGGTAAGTCCTATGGCAATCGTTCACTTAACTAATAATATAAATAAGCTAGTTTCTAGAATGCTGCATATTTATTGCGTTGAAATGAGCGAAATAAGGACTATGTAGCTGAGTAACTTGATGATAATAAGTCAAAAGGAGCAGTTGGGTCTAACAGGACTGATCATACGTGTATCATAGTCTGAATAGTATCCAAAGCCAGAGATAGAGAGAGAGAGAGAGTAAGTTATTGTGCTCTTTCACACCAATAGAATGAGAGTAGTAAAAAGATAGGAGTTTGGAAACCTAACATAAAGAAGAGGAAAGAATGTATATGTGCGTCACATGTTCGGCTCCCTGCCAAACCCGCAGAGCTCCTATTCATTTCCACAATGCTCTATAATTGCTAGGGATTGCACTATTGATCATTCTTCCTCTGACACCGGGGCGTGGCATTCGTCACAGGACATATCGGGGCATGGACCGTGGAACTGGAATATATCCTCGTCTGCGGTGTAGTGGGAGCACTCCTTGCTCCCTGGGGGGTTTGAAGGTACTGAATTCGATTGTTCCGGCGCGTCATAGTTATCACATCGCACATATTCCTCCTTCGAGTAGCCGCATTGGTAATTATGGACGATAAGTTGGCACATGATGTCAGACAGGATGAGATAACGCTTGTGCAGACTACTCGATCAGTTAGGTTACTAGTATCTGTTACGGATGATCCAATCAAGGTCTTACCGTTGGTAGATGCTCGGGTTGTGTTTGAGGAATATTAATCACCGCGATGTCCGACGCAAGACAGCCAAATAACGGTAGGCTATTGGACCTTATTTGTTTAAAATGTTTTGGGGAAGTGGGTTCCCCCTGGTGTTATTTTAGGCTTTTATATAGATTGGATATATACGCACGGGACCTATTCTGCGGAGTTGACCCTACTACGTGTCAGACGTTGGTAGCACTTGTGTTTCCTGAATTCGTAATAAATTTATAGGTTATGTTGGTGCAAGGTTACATGAATGGGAAGGCCCATATTGATTATGGACGTCGAGTCAAATATCATAGTAATACCCCCTGCAAGGGGAAAGCTAGTGATCCTATCGTGCAATATGAAGGAAGGTGTATCGTAAGTAGCTGACGTATGATCACAGAAATGAATAGGCTTCATCAACTATAAGCCTTCCGTTAGAACTAGAACTATTTACCTCCACTATCTCATAATAAAGGACAAGAAGTCCCCGGCTTCTCAATGATATCGTTTTCAACGTAGTCGTGCAGTTAGGCTCCCTATTAAGTAGGAGGACTTGCCATTCTAGAATCCCCTACTACTGGCCTTGTGGTTTGCTTCTTGTAGTACAATATCCCATTCCAGCGCTTAAATGCTATCATCTTACACCAGTTGAACCTTTTAAACACGCCCTAGTCCTTAGATCTCGAGCTTAGGGCCAACGAATCAACATTTGATTTGCGATTTCACGTGTAACGGACCCAGTATCGCAGTAGCCGAGGCACAATCTGGCTCAAGCGAAGCGTTTGGGTCGACGAGACTGAGCTTTAAAGGGTGTCAGCGGTCTCTTCATTTAGCTGAGTTTGCCTTGGGTCAATATATGTTACTAACCTTGAACTTCATGATGATTGCAGGGATGACTTTTTTCATCGAGAGCATGGCAATGTTCTGGCCTATACAATTTCTCCGGCCACGGCTAAACCCCATGTGTGCGGCTTCCATTCGTCGTAATTGTTCCCGGTCTTCTATGAGCCAGCGCTCCGGACGAAATACATGCACATCATCACCGAAGACTCCCTTGCTAAGATGCACGGCTGCTGGCATGCATCCGACAGTCGTCCCTTCTGGGAAATGCATGCCAGCGATGACAGCACCGCCAGTTGGAACGACCCGTTCCATTGGGTGAGTCCCAGGAGTGAATACGCGCATGCCCTCCTTGAGAACAGCGTTGAGATACGGTAGTTTGCTAACCTCAGCGAAGGTCGGGATCCCATGAATGCTATTACTTTCGAGTTCGGCTTCTAGCTTCTTCAGGACCGCCGGATGCTTTAATAGGTAGAAAATCACAGCAGCGATCACAGATGCAGTGGTATCACCTGCGCCAGAGATGGTGCTCATTAGCATACCGATGATGCCCGGCTCATCAAGCGCCTTCGGGAAATCCTTGCTCGCCTCGAGGAAGCGCTCTAATAAATCTGGAGTAACTCTGGCATCCTTTCCATCCCTTCGTGCCGCCACCTGACTGACCCTCTCCTTTAATGATGCAGCCGCAACAGCCGTCATGCCGGATGGGTTACTCGCAAGGGGTGTGAAGATTGGGTTTCGGTACACAAGGCGCTCAATCCATGGGTAGGATGACCACCGGGACCAGTGGGTGAGGCGGTCTCTAATCAGCTGGAGCAAGCCATCCACGTCTTCCTCGGCCAGTAGGCAGCCGAGTGGTGCGCCAAATGTGAAACGGGCGGAAGCGTCCATGGTATACCATAAAGTCATAGACGTCAAATCAAACGTGGACTTCTTCGCTAGGCTAACTAGAAGCTCTTCGATGGTTACGTCGATCCACTTCTCGTAGTCTAGGGCTGCTGTGGCTGTAAAGGCATTGGCAACAGAGCGCCGGAGAGCGCCGTGTTGTTTCTCGTCGCGTGTGCTCACGAGACTGGCGATATCTTTGCCGTTTTGGTGGCCGAGCAGCACCGTGTATGAATCCCCCTATGTTCCAATCAGCCTGCCATCCATTTGTGAGCTCAAATGTTTCACACAAGCAGCCATACGGTGACGAAACCGGCCCGACTTCCATACACCACGTTAATGACACCTGGGTCACTGATACTGATGCATCGGACGCCATAACGAACGACAGGTCCGTATCGGGCATGTGATTCCAAGACTTTTTCGCGAAGTCTCCCGTTATACTGTTGATAAGCCCGCCACAGGTCCGTGAATCCTGCTAGAATCGGACCAGGTGCCTTCCGTAACCTGCTCCAGTTGGCAACTAAGCGAATGCTGACTAGAGCGAGTAGAGCCGCTGGTGCTAGAATGTGAAAAATGGCCATGATGTTATCCTATTTCCTTACTCGGTAGAGAAAGAGAACAGAAGGGGAGGAGATAGTACCCCTCCTCTCGCTGTGCGACTTTCACAGCAATGAGATAAGTAAATTTCGATGATGAAACATGCATCGTTACATTTAAATGCAGCCTATCTGCCTTCCAATCGCATCGACAGGCGCATTTTCGGTGATCAGCACAGTCACTGATACTGGCCTATAAATGCACCCTTACTCTATACTGCTACAAGCGGTAGCAATTGCGACGATTCCATTTTGAGTCATTAAGCTGAAGCTAGATACGAAACTACCCTCTAGCACAAATAGGGAAGAAAAATGACCCCAAGCCTAATAAATAATTGAAAATGACGAAATTCGTCGTAGGTACTTCGTTGAAGACGGCAGACCGAAATAGGAGGGTAGAGGAGAGGGGTAGGTTGTATCTTATCGGGTTTTTCTACTGCGATCACGAAGACCTTGCCGACAACCTTGTATTGGGCGTGTCGCATCACATATGTAGCTCGACGTGAATGGTTAATAGCATGCGCCGTCGATGTGTTCAGATACGCATCCAAGAAACTGTAGTAATCTAAATGTATTTTAGAACAAATCAACGCTGATTACTGTGCGGAGGTAATGGACTTCTTCCAGGTCTCTTCAACGATTAGCCAGTAGCGTTGACTATCCGTCCGCATATGAGCTACATGTGGGCTATTCTCGAATACCTCGTTTCGCACGTCAAATCCTTTTGACTTGGCTTTTCTGGCATGCTTTTCGATATGATGCCAATCTACCATGGTATCTGCCGTCCCGTAGATATAGGTTCTGTTTGTCTGTCTCACTAAGCTGCGGTCGTTGAGGAGTCTGGCATTCTTCGATAGAAAGTCTTCACCAGCAACAAAACTGAAAGGGTTATGCCAGATCCACGTAGTTAGAATCATTAACAGGATGAACGGAGCGACGACGAAGCGAATAAGACCGCGAGGGAATCCTGCCATGAGGGCATTGTATGAAGTGGAGAAGGCGTGCAATCCCGGACAAGAGTCGAAGACAGTACAGTGCAACGGGAACGGCTGGCCGAATATTCGATTATAGCTGACATAGAGATTTTGCATCGATGTGGCACCGCCGTTGGAAAAGACATGTACTAGGATCTCGGGGTGATCGGGAGTCGCGGACAGGTCGCCGGCGCTGATCAGAGACCGCAAGTACAACACGGCAGGCTGCACCACGCTGTTTGCGACTGGCGCAAGCATGGCCTCCTTCATGACGAACTTGACGAGGAGGATAGCGGCGTTTGGATAGATGGATTGATAGTGGGCGATGTACTTGGTAACGTGCACGTCTTGTGCATCCATCCATGCGGCTACGATGATAAGCTTCGGCTCCCGTGCTGTAACGGATGCAGCGCGAGTCTCGCTTGGCTCGTAGGTGAAGATATATGGCGACAACTTCGTCATCATGTGCAGCGAGGTAGAGCTGGGCGCCATCTTGCTGTTCTTGGCCCTGCTTAGGTTTCTAGGCTTGCAGAGAGACTGTGGCCCTTCGAAATACCTAACTGAGGTAGGTACCGGTATTAGACTTTCTGGTAGGATGTAAATAGTGAGAGAGTGACGGTGTTGGGGTGAGGAATATTAAATGAACGGATCGTCAATGTGCTTACATCTACGGTAGGTGGACATGAAGCAGCCTCGGTCTCGTTACCCTCAATTGTTGGGTTAGCTACCCTTTTGTCAAGTGCCGAGGCATGCTAAGAACTCATCAGTTCATGGGTCCTGGATGTCGGCTTGGTGTTGTCAATCATTATACATACTCACCCTCATAATTGAACCAAATATTTTGTAGAAATACATTTTCATTAATTTGGCACTGCGTATAAGTACCTAAGATAGATGCTTGATTCCAGCTCGTTAGACGTCATAGTACTGGTTAAACCAAAGCTAGCAAGTAGGTACCTACCTCCGTTACGCATTTTCTGGGTGAGCGCTTACTTTATAGGGGCGGAGTTGGTCTTACTTGGGCGCCTGGACCTCTATTGATCAAGAATCTACCTAATACTTGAACAAGTCGAATAAAATCCAGAGGTCTCTGCTTACTATATATACTACCTAGGTATGTAGTGACTTTGCGCGGCACGCCAACCTCGCCATCATAAGTCGCCGTAGTTCGCTCTTATCGCTCGTCGAAGTTTACTGCCTGCCAGTGGACCAAAATTTATAGGCTTTACATTAATATGGAAGCTTGATCCGATATCGATATTCTATACCTATTCTCGCCCGTGCTAGACCACTAGTAATTTTGCTTTCCTAGGGTAGAAACCTAAGCTTCCGGTTCATTTAACACCTCTCGTAAGACAATGTCCTCGTGCACCTGCAGTATCATGTACTTACTTACCGATCTGACCGGTGACGACATTCGCCCTCCACGATTGGTTAATGATCCAACCAATCTTAACACTCTGTGCACGCATGGAGTGTGTTCTTATCTCCTGGCGTGGATAGGAAGGCTTACGCCTCCTAGGTAGAGATTGGGTAGTTGGACAACATCAATTGAGGATATGCGGGAGGCCAAATAGGTAGTGGTAGATCTGATCTAGATACCAATACCGACATCTTGACAACTTACAAGGGTCACCCAAACACCCTGCCGCGTTCTAGGCGGCTCTGTCGAGCTGGTTATACTTATACCTCACTCAGTCTCCTACTCTCACACTTCACCACCCCAACAAAACACTACCACAACCACACACACACACAACTATCACCTCCCTAATCGATACTATAAGTCGATCATCCATCCCTCTTATCCTCATTTCTCCCGCTAAGAACCGATACCACACCTATTTCGCTTAGACTGCGAACCTAGGTATCCCTAGGAGAATGCTGCTCCACATTCCACCAGACTCTACGAACGAAGCGTGCCCCACGAACGCCTCAACTTCACCACCCCACTCCTGAACTGCATGTTGTAAAAATACGGAGAATCAAATGAGCAAGCTTCACCATCACCATAGTTCCTAATCATCTACGACGAATCCGTGGCAGCCGAACCCTCTGTCCTTTGTATATAGAACAGAACAAAGTGACGACGACTACGATCAGAAATATCGCGCACCTCTCCGGATAGCGTCAGCGAACCCATTACCAAGCGTATTCGGACACACCGCCTTGTCGAGTCGAATAACCAACAGCCCATCTATACCAGCACAAGTCAATCCATAATGCAAGGTGTTTTCGCCGGTGGTCGTCGGCGCCAGCGTGGTCAAGCTTGGAGCTTTTCAAGGGTATGCAGAGGTTTTGACCTTCCTACAGCCTATGTCCATTGCCGTTCCTCTTCGTCCCGTATTTTAGTTTTCCCCGCCCATCGTGTCCCCTAATGGAGTGGAGCTCTTCGGCCTGCGCAATCGTGGCATCGAGGAGTGGTCTTGTATACCGTAGTTGAGGGTCAAGTGATCAAACTAACTGTGTGATGCCAGTCTGGCGGTGAGGCGTGACGCCTCCTCACGACGAGTGTTGATGAGCAGGAAAACAGCTTCAATATAAGACGAATCCGTACTGACCCACCAACTAATTCAATACTCCGCATACTTGGACATTGTAGGTAAGCTTCGTTACCTGTTCCCTTGCCCCAGCCATCAAGTGGGCCATCGAGTCGGGTCCGCCAGCGCCTCGGGAGTCTAGACAATCAGATCGTGTGCTGTGCCTGTCTAGATAATACCCGAAACGGATCAGCCCCAAATTCTTCTTACTCAGTGTGTAGACGAGAGCTTTACTAAGGTTGCTGTCCCAGCCCACTCGTGTTCCGAAATGGCTGATATTCTCCCTCGTTACGCTGCAAGGCGTTGTGCATCGAGTGATAGAATAGCTACCCATTGTCCCAGTTGAGCCAGTCAGCTCTCTATTGTCAACACCTATTCATTGCTTGTCTTGCGATATATGTGGCTCTCCTAGACAAGATGTGGACATCAACGACGATTAAGGGGGACCAATGCGCGAACCCCTTCGTCCGGACTAGGTAATATCTGGACTTCGGTCTCACAACTGACCGAGATTTCGATCTGTCAAAATTGGAGAATTACTCGCTCCTTGGTGGTCCTCTTGGGGAAAATCATGCACTTGCCCCGAAAGAATTTCCTGTGGCTAGTTGGCCAGAGCAGACCCCTAGCTGGCTTCCGGTCGTGCATTGCAGTAGCAGCAGCAGCGAACAGCGCTGTAACCCCCCAGCACCACTGCGGGGGTAGCGCCTCTCAGGGTTTCTTAGGGCGCATTCTGCACAGGT
>JAPESX010000087.1:0-30670 GCA_029590615.1 Nemania bipapillata
CGTCTCCAGATCTTTTCTCCTCACTCACAGCCTGCCATGGGACGGTGTCGCCGGATCGCTTTTCCTCGCTCACGGCTTGCCATGGAACCGCATCGCCAGATCGCTTAACTGCATTTATGCGGTTAGTCAAAGTTCATTACAGTTTAGTGTATGGCTTTAGCTTGAGGGGAGCTATATGGCACATACCGTTGGTTGGGAGCGCCAATCCTCCAATAGCCAAAAAAGCTATAGCAACAGAGATCTTCGAAATCTGCATAGTGACTGAGTGTTTGGGGATCCTTTTAGAAACCAGGATAATTTTCCAATGCTTAGAGATAGAGAAGGTTTGATGCAAATGGGGGTAGTGTTGGAGAAGGATGAACCAGATTCTAGTGGCGACTGACGCAATCTTTTATATCGGCTACAGAATACCCTCTACACGATTAACAACAGTCGTCCAACAGAATCTCCGTTCGATATCACGTTTCCCTTTGTGTAAGCACGGTGCCTTGTTCTGTATTCTTCGGGATTCGTCATGTAGGCGACTACCATGCGTCCGTTTTCGCAAGTAATATGATGTAGCCAACCACCCATCCGCAGCTAGAATTTTGACTAAGATTCTGTAAGGAGAGCGCTCACCCACTATTCTGTTCATATTGATTACATAAAGTTCCGTAGTATTAACACCGCTGAGGAATAAATTGCCATTCCTCTGTAGCCTATCATAATGAAGTGTATCCTCACTTCTCAGTCGTAGCTATTTTCCCTAGTCAACCCGCAATGTATTAGTGTGTAGCCTAATCGGAGACCGAAGATAATGCTACCTTCTCAACTAGGACACCGGAGATCAATCATACACAGCATTAGCAATGTGTATAGGGGGAGTCACAACATGTTGTATAAGCCGGGGAGATTTTTATAAGAGTACATAGGGGTGGGTGTATCTAATTGTCAGATCCTAGAGGTCCTAGTACATAATGTGGATTAGGTTACATTCGGGGACTTAATATGCTACGTAGCTTATGAGAGTCTAATGTAGAAGGGATAATTAAAAATTCTAGATAACGACGGAATATAGCAGCCTTGAACTCTTTACCTACCTTGGAGGATAGGTAACTTAGGAATTTTCTTCGACTCTATTCATGTCTACTCCGAGGAGAACTATTATCAAGTTCCTCCCACTTAACCGAATCAAGCTCTTTATTCATCTTTAACCCTATCTTACAAGAAACATTATCTCCATCAAATCGATGGCACCATACTCAGGGTTGGAGCATGCCGAAGAACGGACAAGTCTAAACCAAGACGACGAGGATAGTGAGGATGGTCTTTTTCTCAGTACAACAGCACGATGGAACAAGATATCTCGCTGGAGCATTTTCTCAGCATGGTTGAAAGATCACCGTCTTGCCTTCATGATCCATCTGAGTATCCTTGCGATCAATTTTCTCGTCTTTACTATTTACACCTCTAAGGGCTCGCTCACTCTGACGTGTGAAATGGAGCCTATAATAGCAGGAAGTGAGTGTCAGAGTGTCTAATTTCCTGTACTCGATTCCATTTTTTTCGATTTAAGCTAAGAGCCATGGGTCACAGATCCTATTAGGGATAGAATTGTATATGAAGAACACCGTTTCGAGCTGCAAGCTGTGTACGCAAAAGATGGTACTGTGAATAGACACAAGCCCACTAGTCTTACAGGACCACCTAGGCCTGAGCTTGAGGCAGCATGGGACACCCTCATGAACAGTAGGAGAACCCAGCTTAATCGGCGCAGTCTTAGCTTGAGTTACTAATGGTTTCTTAGATTCGGAGGTTAGAGTGAATAAAGAGGAGCTCGGAGAGTTTAGGGATGACGATAGCATCGTTAAGCTATCAGACGGTAGCGGATATTATGTTACGATATCTGCGTTCCACGGCCTACATTGCGTTAGGAGACTGCATAAGTATATATGGGCAGATCACTATTACCCTGATCTCTCCGACCACGACGCCTTCTTTCTCAAAAGGCACACAGGTGAGTAGATATCATACCAAGATATTAGAATCATCTGATACTCACATGCCTCAGAACACTGCCTTGACTGGCTTAGGCAATACGTTCAATGCCACGCCGATCCAACCCTGAGTCCCGTCCACTGGACTACCCAGTAAGCCATAGGGGATTCCAGGTTCAGAAAAGATGCCTCATCAAAAACTGACGATTTGTTTAGCGACAGCATTCCAGTGGCCAAAGACGTCGGTAACAGAATGTGCGTGTCATGGGGGCCATTTGAGGAATGGATGGCCGAGCATTCATTTGACGCTTTTCAACCCGGGTTATTGGTTCACCCTCTATTTGGAGTGCCCGATACAATTAAAGACGCTGGAAAGCACGTCGAGACCGGCTTACATGAGTCAATGGATGGGATGTTACTACATGCTGATGGCCAGTAATAACCAGGCACGGAATTCAATCATAAACTTCCTCAGTAACGTAGTAAACTAACTATGCTTCTAATTCATGTTTTCGTGTATTTGAGAGATTAATAGCTCGATAATAACATTATGAGGAGCCAGTTATGAAGGTTGCACTAATTGGCGAGCCTGTCCTTGAGTCTAACACGCGAAGAAGCTGAAACCGGGGACCTGATAAGCAACTTTACAGCTTACAGGATATACTCCATGATATACTCGGCGCAATATTTTAATTTATTATGCATAGAATCACAGTTCGCTGATAAGGGCTGTTACAGAGGTTGGACCGCAAAGACTCGGGTTCCGTGCCATTGGTAGAATAGATGCAGCTACAGCGCGCTAGCCAATGCTACCTTACTATAAGTGGTTTGCATATTCAAAATCAAATAATATGCTCATTGCGCTATATATTGTTTATTAATCATTTTCTTCCAGTAACGGACTGCTACTGCTACATACATATTCGGATAGCTCCTGCGTGGTACCTGATGTCCTAGTCGTACTCAATATGGAGATGCCCAATGTGTCTCAACGGTCATCCGCGCAGACCATGTGGCAGTCTATGGGCAAGCGCTAGCTGAAATGCAATGCGCGTTGTTGGAGTACGTATGGCTACGGGAGCATGGATCAAAGTCTAGAACTTTAATCGTCGCTGTAGTTGGAAAGGTGGCCCATATCTTCACGTAATATGCATTTTTTTCATGAAATCGTCACATAGCGGAGTTTATACAAGTTATGAACTTACCAGAGGCAACTCTAAGGACATCTTAGTGTCACGGCATATGCATCATTTCTCTGACAAACAATAATTTCTTACTGAATTTCGTCCCCCCCCTCAGATCCTCATTCCGTAGATCGCATGTCACCCTCACTTAGCATATCCGGTTACAATACCTCTTGAAACGATAATATGGTCTCAGACATATCACCATTTCTATCGGCAACAGATAGCTCCGATTCTTGCTCGGAGGTTGGCGAGTATCTGTCAAAACAAGATTTCCAGGATGTCCGGACACTGTTTTGTCGATCTCGGAGGAGACAGCTGCTATATTCAACTGCAAAGGCATTCATTATCCTACTGGCAGTCTGGGGACTAATCGCCATTATCTTCATAATAGTTCAAGTCACACTCCCACATTCGAGGTTCTTTCGCCAAAATGATGTCTACCGTCCGGAGACTCTACCGCCGGGTTTGAACCACTGCCTCTGTGGCCACACAAAAGAAGAGGCCTTCTCACTCGGCTGCGCCTATGACTCATTAGCCGCTGCCTGGTTGCCTCAAAGGTGTCGTGACGATGCTCTCACAGACAAATTCGACCACGCCGGACCCGGACCTGGAGGTGCTTGGGGATATTACCTCCACTCAAATGGTACAAGTCCGCTATCAAAATCCGAGATTGCGGACCTCGGGCCTAAAGGCGGTGCTTTCTGGGCGTCGGCGGGCTGGCATGTTGCTCATTGCGCATTTTATTGGCAAAAGTATAAGCGCATGGGGAAGACGGGTGTCATTATGGAAGCCCGATTTGATACTCTTCCACATGTTGAGCACTGTGGGAAACTTGTTATGAATGGTGAACCTGACTACTTCTATCTTATAGAGGTACCTGTTCGTATGAATGGGAGTGTCGACGTCGGTCCTAGCGCTGCAACTAAGATTGGCGACAAGATACCAATTCCCTTGGAGATGCACGCAGGTCTTACTACTTCACACAATGAGCATAACTAAAAATAGCCGCCAGAGCGAATATGAACACTAGGCACGTTGACACTACGGTCTTTCTTACCAGTTTACACAAAAGTTCAACTGCAATACAATTGTCTATAGAACTATAACTTGAAGTAGTAAAAAGCGAGAACTACTAGCTTCTAATGGGGAAAAACTATAAACATTACGAAATTATGGAGGAAGCTCTTAAACTCTGCTGGAAACGTCCGTACCTTCAACATCCGCGTCATACCATCATCTTTTGCAAAGTCTATGCAAATTCCTCAATGGTATCTAAGCTAGACCGCTAGTGTAAAAATATATGCAACCTAGGTCCCATGTACCTTATTGACCGAATGAAGCACCTGTGACCAGAAAGAGCGGCGCAACGTATAATTAACTGATGTAGTACAACGCTAACCTCTTCCTTTCGATTTTATCTAGAGCAAAAGGCAGGCTCCCTCTAGGAGACGTCGGTCCGCGATTAGGCAGTAATAGTATTGAATAGGAAAAACTCTAGCAGATTCTAGAGACGGTGATAATGTCATATTCTACCATCCGAAGGCCCAAAGAGCTACAGTATCTCTATCTGACCAAGTGGGTTCGTGCAGCGAATAATACGGTCTCCAATTAGCGTTAGCACTGCAATCTTTTGACCTTGGCGAATGAACCCGTGATTCAAATTTTCGATTTCCGAAAAAATACCTCCTTGCATACATCGTATGGTAGAACTAAAGACGATGTAGGATAGACAGACAGACTTGCTGTGAGGCATGTTATCCAACATGCAATGCAGTCACAACAACTATTTAAAACCCCGCCAAGCCCACCCCGCAATACTATATACCATCTAACGCCTAACGGCAAGCCAACCGAGAAGGCCAATGTGTCAAGCGGGGGGCAGAAAAATAGCGCCGTAATCGCTAAAAATTGACTGGCTGCTTGGCATGTACCCGGCGGTATGGTCGGCGGTGCTCGACGAAGATAAGACGAATGATTGGACGCCCTTGCTAATGCGAAATGCTTATTTTGACAACTCACGAGACTAGAGTTGAGGTGTGAGAATAAATATCGCCAAATGAAGAAACATACCCCCCAAAAGTACAGGTACCAGTGCACATACAAGACAAACCCGCGACATCGGGCGGAGGATTTGTCACCGACGTAAGAAAAGCTCTAGAATCCGGGCTGTTACTATTAGACTATCAAGAGGGAAGAACTAATACGGAGGCTTGAGTGAGGTCTAGACAATATTCACATCACGATATCTGCATCATGAGATCTCACTCTCGCACTCCGAGACGCCTTGTAGCACATGCCTCCCGTCCCGGTTAATTAATCTGCAGTGTCCTTTTGCTCGGCCTAGGCTCAAGCCGACAGAAGAGGGGTGTTTCTTGCTCTAAGTCTCATGCGTATAGTGTCATCTAGGCGGCGCCATCGGCTCGATATCGGTTCGAAAGCATACTGTTGCTCGCAATTCCCTCACTTCTAGATCGCCCCCCTATTCTATGTTTTGAATATTGTGATAGCCTCCCCCTTCGAGAAGCAACGGGCAAAAAGGGAGAAACAAGTCATGATGCCAGTACATCTCTCTTGGAAGACACTAGGCAGCCGGCGGCCAACGGCTCTCCCCAATGCAGAGTACGTTTCCCTACCTGAAGGAGAGAAGCTAGAGGACGGAGACCAAAGCTTGAAGAGACAGGAACTACGACAAAAAGGTCACCACGTCACATGCCTTCCCACTGTATGGCAAGCTATTACCCTAGCATCTCTTCTCGCTCTCTTTACAGTCACCTTAATACACATACGTCTACGTAACGAGACTGCTCCAAAGCCACGCATGAGCTGCGGCGATACCCTTGAGGAGGCCCAAGCCCTCGAGTGCCGATTCGACCAGCTTGTCAAGGCATGGCTACCCCCATCATGTCCAAGCTATGGCTTAGAGGAGTATCTCGATGGGGGCTACGCCTCGAGCAATATCAGCGGTGAGCAGTGGCCGTACTGGAAGGACAAAGATAAAGCACGGCCCATGTCGATCGAAGAGCTGGGTCTCATTGCGAGCAACGACGGCCCTGGCGCGGAGTATTGGACTACGGCGCGCGAACACATGACGCATTGCGCTTGGATGCTCATCCGCATGGCGTACACCTTTACCTCGGGAGAGAGAACGGATTTTCTTGTCTCGAACTTCCCTCATGCGAAACACTGCGCACTCTTTATGTTGGATCAGGGGCTACAGGGTCCGCATGTCGATGAGGTCAGGGGGCACGGAAACGTTATGTTTGGATTCTGCTAGGGAGATATATCGAGATGAAAGCAATGGAATGAAGACAACTAATTGCATTCACTTGGTTCGGATGATGTTCTTGTCTATGTCAATTTTCATTCATTTTATAGTCTGTGAAGATAACCATTAACATACTATTACTTCTTTGCTCTTAAACGTTAGCGTTTATCTTGTTAAACTGCATATCATATGACATTTTTAGGCAACGGGCCCTAAATCTATTCAAGCTATTCGGGTACTGTCTCTACTTTTAGACACATTCAACACATGTAAGCTTTTTGGTAGCACTTATTTTCTATCATACTATCTAAATATTTTAGGAGGAGAGAGATCAACTGCCTCTAATGCCGCTTTGTAAGAGCGCTAATGCTACCGAATGCATCAAACTCTATTAACTGTTGTTCTGTGGATCGCATTTAGCCTGGCCAAATAGGGGTCATCAGGAATCTAGAAAAACAGAGGAGAACCTTATCTAGATATTATATCAAGCCCTTGTTACAGTTGGGAAAACCAAGGGGATGGTGCTCCCACTTCCAACTAGACTGCTAGTTCTTATTTCCATTCTACTACTTCAGTTAGTTCCCTGACTGTCTTGAGACCATCTCCGGCTACTCGAGCAGCACCCCAAGTTCCGTTGATTTCAAAACAGTCAGCGGTAATTCCCTTGCCACACAATGGTACCACCTCATGAGTCTCCATATTGCAATACATTCCCTCTGCCATGGATACAAAATCAGGGCCCCAGCTAGTCTCAGACTCGCACAACTCTGTCGCGTTATGACTTTTTCGGTGGCTTACAACAAGACGATTATCAGACCGTTGAGACTTTCGCGGACCTAGCTGGCGTCGCATAACTCCACTCGGGGATATAATCTGACGTCCTCCACTGGTGTCCCAGGCGCGCAGGCTAGATCCGCACTTATGTTTGCCGCCATTGAAACGGAGTGAGTGGACAAGTCCTCAGGGGGRATGTGTTGATTTAGGTCTAGCGCGATGATCTGCGTTGAATTTTTCTTATATATATGGTTCCGAGAAGAAGGCTTTTAGAAACCTTCCTAGAAGGTAGCCGGTCCTCACACATAGAATTTACAATCGTTGCATTTTACCTATATTCAAGTAAAACCTTTGGAAGAGTCATTGTGACCAAGGTCAGGCCTCCAAAGTGCGGTATGTATAACTTACATTTCCGTTTCACCATCTGGATCTGACAAGGCATTAGGATCTCCAAAGAAATCTGGCCAAGTAATTCCAAGTACCGCAGCCAATATTCCGTTGGTATGATCACCATCGATCCAGGTGCAGCGAGGTTCACTATGATAAGCACAGTAAATAAGTGGCTCATTACTTGTCTAACTTAGTCCGGACACTTACTCATCTGTCTTGTTTTGATTCTGAAGCTAGATAAGGATAGGACATTAGAGTACAGCAAAACGCTATATTGATGAGAGAAGCGATAAAACTCACGTGAGTGTTACTAGGATACCAATTGAGACCACATGTATAGCCCCAGTCACCAGTCCATCCCCATTGAGTTCCGTCATCCATAGTCGCGGTGATGTACGCTATGCATAGAGCGTCATTGGTAGCATCTGCATACTGGCATGTTAGTTTAGCCTAAAATGAACCATGCGAGTCATTATCGCGTACAGAATTCTGTCGTAGTCGACTGCTCTCCCGAGGTTTGCTCGGTCGTAAAGGTAGCAGCCATGCCTTTCATGATATAGCCATGGCCACCTGAGCCGAGGAGCTCACCGTTATTGTTGTACGTCTTGATGAGAGATATGCCCCCGCCGGCATTCTTGAGTCCATTAGGATCATCCGAGCGCCCATCTAGTCCAACACGGATGGCATATGTTGAGGCATCGATATTTTTCATCGGTAAGAGAGTATCAGCAAATTGCCAAATGCCAAGGATCGAGCCTACCAAGCCAATAGCATCAACTTCGGCAGACATACTTGTCTTTAAAATCTATAATTCTTTGGAGAAACTGATGGTCTTTGAGAATAGTGTGATCAAACAGGCATTGTGTTGGGAGACATAAAGTAGTTTTGCTAGTCGATCAAGACCCTTTTATAGACAAGTTAAATCCTCTGGGAAGATGGAATACCTTGTTAATCGGAGATCTCGCTCCATTTTCGGGCCATTTCTGTTGGTTCTAACGTAATTCAATTTAAACGTAGTCCCTAAAGCAGTAGGAAAAATCACAACACCAAGGTAAATATCGAGGGCACAAATGGCCAGATCAACCTAGGGAGGTCGAAATATGAAAATCTCCAGTATGGGAAAGTAAAACTCGAATGATTGGAATACTTTTAGATTGCTTCTGATTAATATTCCATAGCCCATGGTGCATGACTTCATTGATCATTATTTGCAGAATTACGGCCTTTGAAACGCGCGGGAGTGAAAATATGACTTGTGGACTGTTTCATTGGTCCAGGTGAAAATCCCAATAAAAACACGATCTCGAGAAAATACGAAGTTCTGGAATGGTAAGATCGTGGTCCAGACCATCATCAGGTCATCTCTGAGATAAGGTCGCAGCTTTAGACCGCTACTTTATGAGATGAAATTTTGGTAGGGTTACACCGAGTCCGATCCGGCATGAGAATTCTGCCAGTGTTAATGCAAAATCCCGACTTCGCAAAGTCTAGTCTATATTAGGGCCCCGAGATGAGATGACAAAGCTCCTGACCATCTTAGACCTTCAGCCATGCAGTTTAATAAGTTGATCATGCCGAATTTAAGGATCAGGTTGTGGTAAGAGGTCAGATACGTAAGCTACCTGGTCGCGAAATTTATGCGTGGTTAAAGTGGAAAGTCACTTCATATAACGTAAATGCCACTCTAGCTGTGACGATTCGATAACCGACAAACTAGGAATACTTCCTTTAGTGGAATATCTAGTTAGATAAAGATTATGCATAAAATCCACAAAATAGCTAAGTTGTGAGGGTCATACTAGAAGAGGATATTTCCGGCGAGGAATACCAAAAGGAAAACAACTTTTTCATCAGGCAAACAAAGTTCCCCAATACGCCGACTATAAATATAGTACCACCCGAAGACGCAGGTCCTTACTATCTAGTCTTATACCTTCATGAATGTCTCTCTATTTGATCCTTGTATTTACGAAATTTCAGTAACGCCGCCTTATCGGATTATACTTGACATCATGCCGATTACTAAGATCGCACTACTTGCGCCTATTCTCATTGGCCTCGCCTGCGGAAAACCGATGCTGGGCATCCGACAACAAGATGTAGGGGGCGTAAGTAACAGAACATTCTCTGGTATTCGTGGTAATCTTTTGATTAACGAGTGAGCACAGTTCTGCGCTGTTGAGTCAAATAAGTGCTTGAATGCTGACGGAGTTCTTGGGGATTGTACCAATGGCGATGTAGGCTATTAGCCTCACCATATAATATCTTATTCCAGTGCTGATACTTCTTACTTACAACCAGTGCTCAAAAGACAATAATATTTGCTACAGTTACTCGGAATGTACCGGGATGGTTCCTGTGTGCTCTCACTGGTTCGAGTGTACCTAGGTTGTTTATGACAACACCGTTCTAGTGTATTATGATAGGACGACATAGGTACTATATGCGTAGTTCATTAAATGAATAGAAAAATGCACTTAGAGAAGTATTAAATCTAGCAAATCAAGATCAAGACCGGTTGTAAATCTGATGACGGTGGTAGTTGTCTGAGGGGTACAGTCCAATAATAATGAAAAGAACAGCAATTAGAATCGAAAGACATGAAAAACATTCCACATATGCGCTTTTAAGGGATTGTTGGTGTTTCAGGGCAACTACATAGCCTAGGGTAGAGATGGTTCATCTTGCTTGGCCTACGTAATTGAGCAATGGTCAGCTAACGCCTGGCAGTCTTGGTCAGATAAGAATGGACTGCTCCCTATCCATTGCCCCCCATTTGTAGCTTTCCATTGATGATCATTTCGATAAATATAATTCGAAATGAGGCTTTCCTATACACTATTTGCTTTCTTGCTTGTGATATCAACGGGTTCAGCGTGGGACGTGTCGAAACGATGCGAGAATTTGCAAGACCTATGTCTTTTGTCTTTCAGTAAGTCTTCTCTCCTCTCTTACCAAACTGCAAGGCCCTGATCTTTTACTCCTCGAAGTCTGGTGTGACAACAGAAATCACTGTTCCTTGCCACCGAACGTATATCCTATGGAAATCACCTCCCAAACCGAATATCCAGCTTTACTTGCTGATGCAAACTACACAATACGATGGCAAGCAAAACAGCACAGTGATGTGCCAGTGAAACTTAAGTGGTTCATTGACTACCTTACTTGGGAAACGAGTAAGCCAGCAAAAACTGACATGAAACCCTATATATGTGAAAAATAGCTGATCATAGATATGCATGGTGTGCAGATGTCACAGGGACTGAATTCATTTTCAACCCCGGCAAGATTCTCAACTCCTTCCCAACGGAACAGTGGCCCAAAGCTAGACCTGCGGACGCGTGGTACGCTGCTTCAAATTCTCTATCTAACGTCATCACTATCGCTCGTGCCAACGTCAACCAAAGCGACTATAACCAGTATGTCGATTGTTCCCAACAATTCATCGTTCAATCGGGTTGGATACAGCCGTACCTAGACACGCAGAGGGCAATCGAGTACAACAAGTGGAAGTTCGGCGTGGGCCTTGGCGTAGGCCTTGGCGTGCCCATTCTTCTTGCTGTCACGGCGTTCGCCACATGGTTGGTGTGCAAGAAAACAATGACTACGCCCAGGAAGAGTCAGGGAGATAGTTTATCTTTACAACGATGCCCGAAATAGGTTATATACTGGAGTATGTGGAGTCTGGTGCCCCGAATTGCAGGCTCTGAGTTGAAGAAGACCATAATTTTACCAAGCTTCACTTATTGAGAGACAATAGCAGCACTCTAAATTAATAAACTATTCACCTTGTATCAACAAGCACCACAACTGCCCCAATAACGCCCTACGGCGCATGTACTTAGCATCTTAGGTATATATTTGCTATTCAAGAATATTAGGCATCGTCAGGTACCCAAAGGTCTTGTGTCTTTTCAGATCATGACCTATTATTCATTTCATACTCAATTCCGTAGGAATTGCCTTCTGGCTTCGTACTACGTGTCTTGTTCTGATACTGATGTCTCACTCCTAAACACAAGTTGTGGTCCTAATATTCAAGCCATAGCCTATCACAGCTTCTTAAACACCTATAGCGTGGCCTTATATAGACAGATCTGTCTACTACTCATCCCTTCCTCGAAATTATCAGGCTGCCATTGGCGTGTGTTGCAAAGCTAGAATGTGTTACATGTATTTCAGATCATGGTGCCCGACTCCATTGCCTCTCCTAATATACTAATTAAACTGCACAGGAAATACAATCGAAAGAAAAACGTCAATAGTTCCAGTAACGTGACCACAACTCATTACCTATCTATCTACTTATACCTGTACCGCAGTGCGAGTCAGTCTCCATTAGTGAGGGCCTTCTATGATACTATAATTAGCGCCCTCTACGAGAGCAAGTCTTCATAGCAGCGACTGGTCAAAGACTTTATATATTAAGCATGCAGTATAGAATAAATGAATAAATATTTCAATAGGTAACCTGGATACACCATCACGCTAGCAATGCCTAAAGTGCAACTATTAAAATAAGTTGAACTGAAAGTTATCGTTATCAGATCTTCCAGTCTTATGTATTCGATAAAGCTATGCTATCTCCCTCACCATATCCTACTTCAGGCCTACTTCGAAATTGGTTTTGTTATTTATAGAATAGCAAAGACATAAGATATTTCATATTATTCTATAGATTCATTCATTAGTTCACTATCCTTATGCTAGTTCACAGCAGTGAATTCCGGGTCAGCTACAGCATATTTAGAACCATAAACGTTGTAAAAGGTATTCTTGGTTGATCCGGATATCTGGATGCAGCCAGACTTGGTCCACAGCCTGAAGCGGCTCAAATGTGTATTGCCAACCTCGAATTTCCCGAGTTGTTAGATCGTCCAATGCAGGGTTCGCTGGCACTAAAAAAACTCGCAACCCAGTTCCTCCTTTTATATTAGCAATGGAAAATGCGGGATAATTCTCCATGGTCTCTTTTGAAATAGCCATGCCAATAGAAGTTCTCGCAACCCGTACGGCGCATTCGATATCAGTCTCACTCGGCAGTATCTCCGCGTATGGCGAGTAGTAAACACGAGGTTGAGATGATGGAACAAAGCGCAAAAATAATTCGGTATCCGAGTTCTTTCGGTAAACTAGGATGCCAACATGACTTAATTCGTAACCCTGCATTTTTAAGAAAGAGCTGTTAAGTAAGCGCACTTACCTGTACCTAATAGTGACGGTTAATTCAGTATTGGTGGCAAGCTACTGAGACAGTAGGTAGATAATAGTGATCGAGTTTTGGTTTGTACGTTTGTTTATTTAAACAATAAATCACTTGATGTCTAATTTTGGTGATTATATAGTGGTGTAT
Source organism: Nemania bipapillata (assembly GCA_029590615.1). NCBI lineage: Eukaryota > Fungi > Ascomycota > Sordariomycetes > Xylariales > Xylariaceae > Nemania > Nemania bipapillata. The sequence goes on from JAPESX010000087.1 coordinate 12,946, forward strand.
CTATTATTACAATGCTTTTGATAACGGTGAAAGACATAAACAGTCTTGTTACTAGCGAAACTAGGTAGAGAAACAACAAAGAACAAGAGACAAGGCAACCAACAGGTCAAGAGCCCCTCTTGTGTTTAATATGCTGTTTGTTATTACCAGAGTAGATTCATGTGGTACTCGTACAGTAAGCACGGCCAAGCCACTGGTACTGAAATAATCGAGAGATTATGTGAATCAGCTAGCGGTAGCTTGCAGACATGTGACTTGAGGGTGTTTAAGTGACCTTTCCGCTCTACCTATGCCGTTGCATCTTTACTACATTGATTGATACCCGACTTTTCCATCCTTGGTAAACAGGAATACTGCACTCAACTTGCACAGATACATCATACTCTATATAGTAGCTCTGCTATTATATCCCGCTCAACCTCTCTGATCAATCCGCAACCTGGAAATGCCCAGACCAATAACCCCTACCCAATAGCATAAGCTATAGCACTAAGTCCTTCAGTTTGAGACCGGAGTCTTCACGACACGGCTAATCCAGATCAGCGGTGTATCATGAAATGGATTAACTTGAAGTCGGCCTTGGCTTGTGCCTTCCAACAACCAGCGGCGTCGAGGTTTCAAAGACATGGAAACGGACAAGAACGGCACAATGGGGATACCGACAATTTAGCCTACCTCACAAAAGGAAGATAAGAGGGCAAATCGAGTAGATTAGTTCTACCGTTAGGTGTGGCTAAAGGATCTATTTTTGATGATATAAAACAATGATATCTCAGTTCTGAGACCATTATTTAATTTTAACTGGTAGGTGCTATTTCATATCTCGCCCTTTGCTATCCGCATCGTCCCAAGGAAGCCGAACTAAATGTGCCTTCCCAGAGGCTTAACTACTTGCAAATATGAGGGGGACCTGAAACTTAAATGTGCCGTATAAGAGCGCAGGACGCACAAAGACAGGGTCGGCACTTATTGATAGAAAAAGCATAAGTGGCTCACCATGAAGGGTTTCAACCCGATCGCCTCAGACTTGGCCAATGCGCTATATAGGCACCTAAGGTGAGCGCAGTGAAAAATATATAGGAAGAATCCAACGCTAGATGATTGCGATTGGTCTTACGCTGGGAGAGGTGGAAACTCGGAGGACTTAGGCCTTTATCAGACACCCTGCTAGAATTGGGTTTCCTTACCTGTGCTAAGTATAAATAATATATAGAATAAGTAGCGAGATGTAAGTCAATAGAATCATGCAGTGGGGTGTAATAGCCCATTCAGTACAATAATGTATTTACTGCTATGTTCTTGTTCACGAAATGTGACGATGCTGTCGTATGGTGCCCATCTAGTGATTGATTAAGCTAAGTCCCGGCTACTAGCCACACACACCTAGATTATAGTAAAGCAGGGGTTTACTAGACCAAAGAAATAAACAAGCTTTGAGGCAGGGAAGAAATGCTCCGGCTAAGCTTTTGAGTGTGCAGAATAAGGATAGTCTGCGCTAGACTGCCACCAGGTCGACTGTGGGTACCTGTTTAATCTCGCCCCTGGCTATCTACCCACTTTAATGCTTCATGAGGTGACATTGCGATCTAACAGATGGTAGCTACACCAATCAAAAGAGGGATTGATGCTAAGCGATCGAGGCAGATACCTATAGACCCTGCCAAGTAGGTATGCTTACCATGGTATGCAATCCTTACTTCAAATTCAAACTGGCTTCCAGGTCGAGCTCGCATGCGGCTAATGGCTGCTATAATGTTCTGGGGAGACGCCGCAGCATTAGTGCGTAGCATCATACGACGGCAAAAGCGAACATTACTAAGCCAGGAATCTACCGTTAGTGGTAGATGTCCTCTACATAGGGCAGGAGATAAGGTTCGAAGGAAAGCTCAATAATAATATTTGATCCGTCTTCTTGTGTATTCTGTGCATAGTAGTATTCTGTAGACTCGCGCAACGTGGCGCACGGATTCTCTTGGTCCAAAGCCCTGTTTGAAACCCAGCCGAACTATATATAGCTGAGCCCATCGACAAACTAGGATCCTTAAAGCCTAGTGAGTGCGGCTCAGCAGTCAACTCACTTAACCGAGATAGACTAGACCGCCAAAGATTCCTAACCTAGAAATCACTTAGCTAAGTCGAAATCTATGCGTCGCATAGATTCATCTGTGGTGGATTCCGGATGCCTAGTTCAGACCCAGTGCGGAGTCTAGGGACTAAGACCGAACAAGGATAACTAGGAATTAGTTTAGTAAGGATACGTTGGGCTGAGATATCCCAGTCAAGACTTGAGTTACTATCGATCAAGTAGGTGCCTAGATATACCTATGTGTGTCGACATGGAGGCCCCTCGATTTACGCGCCTTGGTCGTGTAATCCTTGCTTTCAAAAAGATATACAGATTCAAAACCGACGCCCTTAATGACACAATCTGTAGCGATTGAAAGCAACCGTCGTGTATTGATCTATGTCTCTGCGCCATGCGAGCCACTAAGTTCCCCGCGCTCCCTCGGTTCTCCTATACAATTACTCGGGATTACCCATATGCTTGGGTTACTCCCGCTGTCATACTAGGTGGCATCGTCGCGATTACTTTCGTCACCATCATCAATGTTGCAACAATAGGCTTTGACCTTGTCGCAACCTCTACGAACAACCCAAATCAGACGCTACACGATGCAAACCCGTATGGACACCATGGCTTGCTGTCCCTTCTCGCGAGGGGCGTAAAAGCATCATGTACCGCCACCACGCTACCAATCAACATCCAAATGTTCACCACCAACTACGCCATCCCATACACGCTTTCGAGTGTCTGGCGAGAAAACGAAGACAACACCCAAGAGAACCTAGGTTCACTTGTTTATATGAACCAACCCATAAACTGCACTGTAACAGAAGTCATAATTCAAGTGCTTGGGAAATATACCCAAACTCCAATCCTGACCGCGCGATCGCGAGTGGGTTTGCTGCTCAAGACTCATGCCACCTGCTCCGTCGACCTCGGTAATCGACCGTCAGCATCGAGTGTAGCAAAGAGGCTCACCTATTTCAACTTGATCGGGTCCTACAATTTACTCGACGAAACCATCCCTCATTTCCTCTTAAGAAACGAAACCGACAAGGCAAGCTTGTTCTGGGGCGAATCCCTGTTGAGCGTGTACTCCCTGATTACAGCAGGCGCCTACCACGAAGAGGCTAGTGTCTTCTCGTGGGGGCAGGACGGCACCTATAACGCCTATATCGGATTGACAAGACAGTCGAACGCGACAACGGGGTCAGCAGAGGAGGTAACGAGCGATGAGTTCTTCCACGTCCAGTGTTTTACCGAGGCCAACTATTGCGGCAATCATACTATTCCGTGGCTGTCTCAAGGCAAGGGAGTGGACGGTCACGCATTCGATCCATACGCCAGCATCTGGGGGACAATAGATATCCTAGGGAAGGCCATGTGGTTCACAGTCATGACGGACCTAGGGCAAAATGACAATGCTATTCCAAACATGCTTGCATACCCGGATCTTCTCGCCAATCTCACCCGGAATCTAACGACTGTGGTGCAGTACTGGGAGTCCCCCGAGGCAACCGGTAATATAACAGGCAGTACGATAGGGATTGATCACACTCTCTCAACGAAGTCGTTCGACCCATCAACAGCCCCACAGCCCGCTCTAGGGGCAGAACCCGCCTTCTTATCGACCGACTACATCTGCCAGGTGCCTAGGTCGAAGTCTCCCGGTATCCGCCTTCTTTTGATATTAATGTCCGATATCGTCTTTCTTCAAACAATATGGTCGATCTTCAAACTCATCCTCGACTATAAAGTTGGACGGGACGGCCATAACTCGAGGCACTGCGAAGGATGTCTCGAGACCCATATCCAAGAGAGCGCGGCGCCCGTAGGGCCTGCCGGCGCCACCACTATCACGAACCGAAAACCGTATATCGGCAGGAAGTCCATCGATGAAAGTGATGTGGAGATGGTGAGCTATGAGCAGATCAATGTAACAGAAAGGCATGTTAGCTGATGTATCTGCCCTGGTGTGATGAAATACATACTAGGAGGGGGATAAGGGTTCGTGGGGGCCAGTCTACTATACCCAAGGAGTGCAGTTAGAAACGCACACACTTAGTGGAACGACCACCGTTTACCAATAAGAGAATATCGCGTCATCCTCGTTTTCAACGTGAAGAGTTTATGACTAGAGTAAGACTAAAAGACTCCCGAATACACACTGACCCTATGTACATCACCACACTTGCCGGACCCCCATCACGCGAGTACTGCAAAAGCAGATACTGGGCCGTCTATTTACACAACAAATGTCCTCCCTATACACAGGGCCATGCCGTCATTTGGCGATTCGTGCCAAATGGTCCATAACGGCCTAATACATATCTCTATTCATGGTGCTTGTGGTTCGTTGCTATTGAGTTCTCATCCATGCGTGTCATCAGTCTAAAAACACCAGAATTGCTGCTATCGATATTCTTTCATAATTTCTTCCAACTGACCCAAAAAGTACTCGGGTGTTCTTTCGGGCTCGCTGTCTGGTTCGCTGTCTGGTTCGTTTGGGGTAGCGGATGAAGTGTCCCAAATTACACCAATTTCTTCGGCTTTGGCCCTGTCTTTTTCATCAAGATTATCACCATTTAACTCTGCGAGTACTGCGTCCATCCTAACAACCCAGCGACATTTCCAGAATTCCTCGGGTTCACGAAGTCCGAAAGGAAGGCCGTTTCGATTGTCCCTGGAGATTTGTTCGAACTCGGCAACGAGGCCATCCAAAAGCTCCAGCGGGTATGTCTGCTCCGAGTTGATTTCTTCTATTTCTTCCGGGGCTAGGTGCTGACTCTCGTAGACAATTTCGAGGAGGCTGCGTAGAGTGAAACGGCAGCACGTGTGAGTAATGTGCAGAGCCTCAAAAGTCATATATCTAACTACTGCCAAATGCTGCTCCATAGTGAAATTTGGTTGTGCCTGTTGAATGAATCCCACTAGGGCGCTGGCGAGGGCCTGTGGACTCTCAAGGCGGCGAATAAAACCCCCCCACTGGTTGAACACCTGAGATAAAAACCTTAAAAGGGTTGCTAGTGGCGTACAGCCATCCACGGTACAGCTACATAAGCAACCGTCGGTGGCATGGGTAATCAGCAGCTCCTTGGTTAAGAATCGTATTTCCTGGATGTCCGGCGGCGCACCGGCCCAAAAATCAGTGTTCCAACATGCACCGATATCACCAAAGAGGAAATGTGCTGGCGTCAGCGGATCTTTGATTCGACGTGCTGTTATCCTAGCAGAGAATGGTGTCCACAAGTCAGCACCATGTTCAATTAACCACCTACGGCGAGCGTAAGACCGATAGCGCATTGACGAGGAGGACGATTGGATGAGCAACGGAGGGACCCCATCCATATCTAAGGCATCTATATCGCGAAATCCGTTTTCCCAGAGCATATCCAAGAGCTCTATATCATGTATTGCGACGTGAAATACAGAGCGGCACCGAATCCAAGGCAAGGAAGGTCCAGCCGCGTCAAGCCCATTAGGTAGTGTGATGTCTCTGTCGTAAAGTATATTCTGCACTTCTTCTGCGTTTTGATCCAAAGTATGGCCGTTTCCAAGGCCTAGGCGGATGATTTCGAGTTCGGATAGATGTTTAACTGCGAAACTCTTCAACCGTTCGCGACGGTCTCTTAACCCGCTGATTATCGGACTCATTAAAGATGGATTTACTGGACTGAATTGGAGGAATATTAAACATCTCAACTCCACGGTGCATCCGTTGTCGATCAAGATTGAGACGGATTCCTCGCATTCTGCCCCCAGTGCATATTCCAGTGCCCGGTCGCCGTGGTTGTCTCTTTGGTCCACAATTGACTGCTCACTTCTCTTCACTATCAACCGTAAGCAAGCGGGTTGTCGCACTGCGAGATGTATCGGCGTTTGCCCAAAATCGTTCACTTCTCTACGCGTCGTGGGATATCTGTCTAGAATATCCAAGGTGGTGTGTTCATTCCCGGCAATCGCTGCCAGACTTAGTGGACCACAATTGGCAGCTTTGTCCAATCTTAGTTAGGCCAGGTTTTCCTTGGAGACATGCTGACCTTCTGCGATTCCCAAATCTATACGATAATAATTGAGATACCTGGAATATGGCGCGTAAGCTGGCACTATGACTCCCTTTGCTCCCAATGTGAGAGGTGTATCTGGTGCCGCAGACACAAGTCGTGAGACCAGCGGAGCCATGGAAGGCGCGATGGAAGGCGCGACAGTAATTTCCATTGCCATTCCAGCCGGAGTTCTTGCAGAACCATGAGCGTCACTATAAAACTTATTCTCATAGTTAACGGGTCGGCTTACCGGCCTCTATCATCATGGGTTGCAGTTGGCACTCCGCTTGCAATGAGCTTGTTCAGTCCAGAAAGTAAAGGCTGCTTCTGGGTATTGCTCAAGTGATACTGTACATACGTATTCGTATTAATATTACATCTCTACGGAATACTGAAGATGAACTTACAGGTAATTTTTGAGTAAAGTAATGTATCAACGAACCCCCTCCAGAGTCGATGTCTCTCGGCGAGGCTTTTCTACGACGATATAGTGATATCACCTCGTTAAAGCTATGCTCGACAACTCGAGCATAGGGTTTTGTGCTATTTATATAATCAGTGCCTAATTCACGGTGTTGATATTCCAATTTATCGACCGTTTCTTGGATCTTACGACATAGTCGCACAATACGAAACGCTGGAGCTGTCTTTTTGTTGACTGCTGGGTAGTAGGTAAAAATAGGGCTAATACCAAAGGCGCCAGCACCATGTGGTAATGAAAATGAGATGATGACAGCTTTTTGCAGAAGCCATCTCAAGTATTCAAACTCGACAGTAAACGTTGCGGTGTGTTTGGTTTTGTTTATTTGAGAAAATGGGCAGTCGGGAAGATGGTCGGCTAGTAAGGAAGAATCGTAAGAAAATGAGATCGCCCATAATCGACTCCGTTTCCGTGTGGTACGATGGGACCGTCGACAACTGCAGGCTGCCTGATTTAAGGAACTTGGCATTCCCATTACTTGGCTGCTCTCTAGTTCATCTAATGAGGCCCTCAAATAGCTTGGCTTCGACACGAGTTTGAGGACCGCATCAAGAGAATTCCGCTAAGGAGAAACACAAATGTTAGTGTGCGTTTATTCAGGTTCTCGAGTAGTATTAACGAACTTCTGCAAGTTCCGATCGAGCGTGTGTAGATTGGGTTTGAAGAGGTTGTGTCTTATCCGCCAAGACTAGATTAGATGTTCCAACAAGAAGATCATGAAGAAGACGTATATTCTGGCTAGTATTGATAGAAACGTCTCTGTACATAATTAATGCATGCTTAGTCAAGCCTCAGGTAGCTCACTTACAGTCCCGCAAGCTGTAGTGCCATCTGGAGAGTATGATTAACTTTCTCTAGTCGGCTCTCTAGCTCGCTGATGTGGGTACGGTTAAACGGGTAGAGCAGCTTCTTTCTTTGTTCTTTTAACTTCGAAACAACAGTGGGTTGCGCCTTAGTAGCGCAACATAGTCGTAGTAGAAGCTTGTTGAGACCGTGTAGCTCCGCTTCACACGGCTTGATATGGCGTTGTATCATCGCGACGGACGTTGGAGAATCGTTTTGCAGTCTAGGGACAAGCTCGTGGATTTCTTCTAGTAGTTTTCTCATATTATCAGCTTGCCTTTGCGCCGACTCGATTTCTTCTGACCGTCCTTTCACTGCATCGAGGTAGTCCTTCACCGTTTCGAACAGCTGTAGTCCAAGAGATATAACGCCGGTCGCAAGACCTGCAATTGAGAGCGGATCGGCCATCTCGGCTAAGAACGGATCTAGAACTATCTAGTTGAGTAGCTTAATGGTAGTTGTCGTCGTCGAGGTCGATGAGTTGTTGATGAAGTTCAATGGTTTTAGTTCAGCGGGCGAAGGCTGTCTGCCATAGCCATAACCAGCTTGCACAGCCACTGGTGTTAGGAGATGTGATGCAACCCCATCACTTACTACCCTGCCATATACTGGCTCATGTGGCGGCAAAAGCGGAAATACTGTCAGCAAAGATACTCAACATTGTGCAGGTATTTTGTCTTTCTCATTGGATCGCATCGTATTTCCATATTCTGCTATTGCGTATAACTACATATGTAAAAACGTAGAAACGGCTATGCGTTCCGAATGGTCACCTAGGGGATCTATAGCCATTAATAATAAGGGCTTGATATCTGTACCAGGTACTCTACAGTATCTTGTATCGTAGGCTAGAGGCAAAGATCTTGGCTATGCTGGGTTGCCTACCAAGTAACCAGCCCTCCAGATCCATCTACCAGAAGCCACACAGCTGGTAGTGGTTGGATAGTAAGAGAAAACAAGCTCCTTAATAGCTGAGCATCACCACTCTAGTCGTAGCCGGCGAGCATGTTCCTTAGCGACATAGGATTATTTTCGAATACAATTATCAAAATACAGACGCACATGAGACAACCGAGCATTCGAAGCCTGCGCCTCTCGTTCTTCATTACAAGCAGACAACTAGAAGATATAATCTATATAAATGTCTATCAAGCAGTTAGAGGAACACCTGTAAACAACACCACACCCTCAGAGTTGACGCGATCTTATAGCATCTCGTTGGTGTAAGCCAACAGTCCTGGTATTACGGCGTCGTCGTTGGCGGCCTAATTGATGCTCTAATGCAACGAGGAAGCCCCGCGTGGCATGTGCTACGGTGTTGCCTCCTACCCGTCTGTGTGGATGTGATGATATCGCCGTTAATGACGCACACTGGTACATACTTACTAGCGATGGCGAGAGTAAAGTCTTGCTCATTGTCGAAAGCCAAGTCATGCCTAAACTAAAGAAACGCAAGAAAGAGAGAGACAGGTAGGGGGTCAGCTCATGCATGCATCTTCATAGGTAGCCCCTGTGCTTGCATAGAGTACCTAACTAGCTAGGGCTTCAGCGTAACCGATCGCCTATGGGAGTCTTCCCTAGGGAGATGATGGCATACATTTAGGGGCAAGCGGGAATTGACTGACCATACATAGGCAACTCATGCGCACGGAAAGTGATTATAATTGATCATGTTTTGTTGTTTTGATTCTATCAATTAATAGTATTGAAATGTAACCGATGGACTTCCCGCATAGATACATTGTAATCTTTGTCACGAATCCTCCAGAGCCATTATGGCCAGTGACCCCAACGTTGTCCTGCAACCCGTACAGAATAGGTGGTCTGTGTTGTTCAGGGGCATGTCGAATTAAACACAGGTAAACTGTAGATTCCCCCGCCCCCATCATGAGCTAATTAGTGTAAGCAACTCTCTGTCTGCGTCTGCTTCATATGATCGGATGGAGTAGATTAGATCGCGATATTGAAGAACCCGTCCCATCAGACTAGCGCCGCCCAAACATCCGGGTCGCACGCTTACCGGACTCTGGACATGGATACTACAGCTAATTTAATCGCAATTGTGGACCTGGCCTTCAAAGTCATCAAGTACATGAACGATGTGCGTGAGGGTGGCAAAGAAAGGTCAGAGTTGCATCAGCAGGTGCTAACCGTCTATGATTTGCTGTGGAATCTCAAATATGAGTTCGAGTCTCACGATTTGGACGAAGAGAGCACATGGTCGAAGCCTATCAAGCCCCTATTTCATCCCGGCGGTACCGTCGATCAGCTAAAGCTTGTTCTCGAACAGGTTGCATCAAAGCTAATCCTTCCAACGCGCAATTTCAAGGGTACACTCAAGAAACTCAAATGGCCGTTCGACAAACCAGAAGTGCAGCGGATACTAGAAAGACTACGCTCATTAACAGATTCTATTTCATTAGCACTCAGTCGAGCAAATCTACAGGTTGGAGTCGACACGAACAGAGATGTTAAGTTTCTCAGACACGCCGTCGAGTCGGCTGAGTTGGAGTCTGCGCTCAAATGGATATCAACCCTAGACTTCCGCGTACTTCAAAAGACCGCCCAAAGGCGTCCCCTAAGCGGCACTGGCAGCTGGTTTCTTGATAACCCACAAGTTCGTGGGTGGTCCAACGGTAGAACAAGGGCTCTATGGTGCCATGGCATCCCCGGCGCTGGCAAGACGGTCCTCGCTACAGCCCTGTTCCAAACCCTTCAGGAAAAACACGCACACGAGAACGTAGCTGTTCTCATCGCCTATTGCTCATTCGACGACGCCATCACGCACTCATCCTCCAACATTGTGTCTAGTTTCCTTAGACAGCTAATTGAGAAGCGTGGTCAGATGTCGCAAGTGATCCGAGAGCTATACATAGAGCATACAAAAGGCGGAGAGCCTTCGCGCCCTTCTCAGGAAAGACTTGTTACAGCTATGTCAAGAGAGTTAGAGTCATTCGAGAAGACCTTTATCATCATCGATGGTTTAGATGAACTGTGGGAGAACAAGCAGAAGGTCGAGCTTCTTCAGACAATAGAGTCTCTACATCCACTACCGCAACTACTCGTGACGTCTCGTCCGGTAGAAACGATAGCAAAGTGGTTCGCCGAGTCCGCAAGGGAAGATCGATACCGCACTCGAACTGATTTTGAAGAAGAAGAATACTCGCATCGTCGTTGTAATAGCTGCGACGAATGGCACGAACAGGGAGAGCAGGATCCAGCCAATTCTTCTGTTCAGGACCAGTCCGATTCAAATGACATGGTGGAATCGAAGGACTGGACGAGTGTCGCGTCATACCATTGCAAGAATTGTGCCCGCAATGCCTGTGTTACATGCTACGAAAAGTACGACAGGTGTCTTGGCTGCAACGAACCCAAGGATTGCTTCAAATGGGCTTGGCCAGGAAAAGTCACAATCACGGCTCATTCGGAGGACCTGGAGCAGTACATACTCTGGCGTGTTGATAACAACGATAATCTCAAGGCCCTTCTTGAAAATGCTAGAGCCAAAGCATATGGGCTTGCAGACATAATTGTCCAACGGGTGCAAGGAGAATCGCACAAGATGTAAGCCAACCTTATAAACCCCTTATGTTCACTCAGGTTTTAACCAAACCAAGGTTTCTACTAGCCAAATTCCATATGAACGCCCTAGAGCAACAGGTAACGGCAAGAGATCTAATCAACGCCCTCGAAACGCTACCGTCGAATATCAATGATATTTACAATAGTGTTTTCAACCGCATCAGCAGCCAGAGGTTAGCGTCGACGCTCGAGAAGCTATTGATCATAGTAGGTACAGCGAGAAGATTGCTTTCCACGGAAGCTCTAGCACATGCGGTCACTATCGATCACGACGACGATGATGTTGACGAATTAGCCCTTCCTGACGTGCGCCACTTAGCTTCGATGTGTGCTGGCCTCATCGTCATTGACCCATCAGGGCACGTTAGGCTTGCCCACGAGACAATTGGCGACTACATCGCTAAGACTGGGCTGAAGCACCTGAGGAGTGGCCATTGGATGCTAGCGGAGCTGTGTCTAATTTATTTGAACTTCTCAGTGTTTTCTTCTGGTGCATGCGCTGGCCCGGAGCGTGAGATAATGATCCAGGCACGGCAATTGAAGTATCCATTCTTCAGGTATGCAACAACCCATTGGGGCATACATACTCGGCTAGCGCATGATCATATAGCTGCATTGCCCGCACACGACGTTCTTGATCAGCTGGCTCAATCATTGATGATGAAACCACAGAATATCGCGGCTGCATCACAGTTCATGTGGTTAGACGATATTGAAACATCCTCAGGCTGGGACGCGGAAGAAAGCGTTCATGGACTACACCTAAGCGCATACTTCGGGCTCACCAAGACGGCCGCGAATCTTCTAGCCACAGGCACGGATGTGGATGTGCAAGACTGTCTGCAGACAACACCACTTATGTATGCTGCACATGCAGGTCACGTAGAAATTGTACAGTTACTCTTGCACTCAGGTGCAGATCCTAGCCGTGTCTGCCGAAGAGAAAGGACGGCACTCCTCAGAGCATGCGAGAGGGGCCACACCGCAGTAGTCAAGGAAATTATTTCACATTCCGGCGACATCGCAGTCAACGCTATAGACGGAGGTTCGTCGCGCACTTTTTCAGCACTGATGCGGGCGGCGTTGATCGACAACAGCGAGATAGTGAAGCTTTTACTTACTAGAAAGGACATCGATATCAACCTTCATAACACCGACCGTTATAAATTCACTGCTCTGCATCAATCTGTTGTCCGTGGGCAAGTAGATATTGCGAGGCTACTCCTATCTGACGACCGAGTGGCTATAGAATCAGAAGACGCTTCACAGCGCACAGCTTTGATGATAGCCAGCGCTCGGGGGTATGACGAGATGGTCGCTTTACTCACTGAAAAGGGCGCGAACACTGACACCCGAGATGTCTATGACGGCCGCCCGCTTCTCCGCGCTGTTGATAGGAATGCTCTGGGATGTGTTCGCCTGCTTGTTGAGCATGGTGTCGACTATAAGTTTACAGATATTTACCAACGGGGTATCCTTCATGGTTGCGCCAGGAGAGCACATAGCACGATGATGCGTTATCYTTTAGATACCCTCACGGATCTCGACCCGAACGCCCAGGGCTCGAGGGGCGAGACTCCTCTCCACGACGCAGTTCGTCGCAACGACGAGGGCTTAGTTCGAGTCCTGCTAGAATATGGAGCCCGTACTGATATCGAGGACGCGCATGGAAAGACGCCACTACGACTAGCTCGTGACCAAGACCTTGACAGACTATTCGACTTGTTGAAAAATGCTAGACTGCAAGAGATCGATGCTAGTGAACCCGCGCTTCACAGTAACGGGTCTCCAGGAGAAGATATCGACCTGTTAAAGCCCCCCAGACGCACAGATAGCCTCGAAGTGAATTATAAGATGTCAATTGAATCAGCAGTGCGAAAGCTAAGCAAGAAAGACTTCGAGGAATATATAAACGAGATGGGGCCGAGTGCTCTTGATATCATCAACGACCCGTCAAGGGAGCTTCTGCACCTCGCTGTCGGGCTCGGACGATGCGATAACCTCTGCGTCTTATTAGACAGGGGAGCGAATATGGAGATGAAGAATAGATGGGGCCACACACCTCTTCATTCCTCTATCGACTTCGGTAACTATGAAGCAGCCGAGCTTCTCCTAGACCGCGGAAGCAACATAGACGATCGGGACTTACTACACAGGTCTCCTCTAACATTCTGCACGTCCGAGAAGCTCATGCCTGTGTTTGCATTTCTCCTATTAGAGCGAGGGGCTACTTTCGAAAAGTCGGAGCGTCAACAACTTGTGCCAACTCTGAGGTGCGCGGTAGAATTCGACCGGCTGGATGTGGTTAAAATTCTCGTCGAGGGAGGCGTGCCACTTGGCGTCAAGGATTTCAGGGGCCAGACTCTATATCAGCAGGCCAAGCAAGCCGGCAATGAGCGTATTTCACAATACATATATGAACAGACGCGGGAAAACAGGACTAAATCCCAGGACTCGGAGACTGACAAGGCAACTACTGACCCGTCAGAAGAAGTGAGCGCGACAGGCCCCAGCCCTGCAGAAGATATGCCAGAATCTATAACCCAAATAGATTCAAGTGAGCTTGTTTCTGAGGAGAATCATACCAAGGAGACGGAAAAGGATCGACAGAGTAGTATAGAGAAGACTGATGAGCGGCTAGCTGAGAAACAAAAACACCTAACCCCTGAATACCGGTTCGGGATAACCAAGAGAGAAATTGGGCTTTCGAGTATAATCATATTACTAACCATCCTCCTTTTATTAAAATAGAATCTGCCATCTGCTCGATATTATCAAAATCCAGCGAAGCACGCGCTTACATAGGACACGTGTAGTGAAACAGAAGTAGATATGAGTTTGGCAGAGGAGCCATTGCCTTCTTCTTTTGATTTTATTGTCATCATTCCACTTACCTTGACTATCAGGAAACCCTCGACATCTTCTACTACAATAGGCAATTCCGTTCTCCCCTCCGCCTGGAAGAAGTCCGGTACTAAATCGCACCGTGTGAAGCACTCAGGCAGTATGATTCCGGATACCTACATATCTCTCTCTAGTGGCGCTCGGCCTCTTTCTACTCTGGTAATTCCTAGCAGCGACAGTACTTGCATTCATTACACTTAAATTACAGGGTCCCATGGTGTGTGCTAGTGGTTCAGCAGGAACTCTGGTGTCTAAGACCGGAGAGAGCGACAGCTGTAACTATGGTCCGCATGAATTCGTAGTCTCAGAGAGCCGACGAAACTAAACGTCGTATCTGATGCTACAAGTTTTTTTTGGACAGAATTGCCAGGTGCGTCATTTGCGGAAAGGCACATAAAAGAAGACGGCTCCTAGGTAGAAACCCGTGTGGCGTTGCACGGTTGCGATGGTGTGCAACCAAGACTTAGTATTTTCAAAGTCAACTACCCTACCCCGAAATATCATCTTAAATCAACTAACGCACTTTAGAAAGTATCACAAAGTAGGTCATCGACTCAACCCAGTCATCCAAGTTCCTCAGCAGGAAACATCATAATCTTGGATTGAGATACCTACATCAATAACGTCGAGAAGAGTGCCTACATTTGCTTGTTGCTGGGGGTGCAGCCAGTCCTTAAATACGCGTGTCCAAAGCATAGGTGGTCCGGGGTGCCACGAGTGACGAGTCCCCTCATGCGGAGAACATCTTGCCTGCCAAAAGAGGCAAGGATTTCCTTCGTTGACCCATCTGACCACCGTCTTGGCAGAGTATCTAGTCTATCTAAACCATGTCCTGTTTAAGCCGCTTTAGACACAAGGCTTTTTTTCGAGTGTCAGGACTACTATCTGTAAATCGGCTAACGGCATGTACAACAGCTAAATTCTAGCCTAGCCATTACAGAGGGATTGCATTATTTTGTTATTTCAAGCACGTGGTCGTTATAGACAACTTGAGCTGCTAGATGAGCTACGGGCCGATTAACGCTGGCAAGCTTTCCAATCCTTCCCGGTGATCAGAGTCTCAAATGAAGAAGGTCAAATTTCATGTTTTTCCTATTCGGGAGGGTTGCCGGCATGCTACTGGCTCGTGATGCGGTAGACTGCCGTAGTCTCTCAATCGTCTCCATACTAGCCATGCTAGCGATCATTACTCTGCTCGGAGCTATCCTAGCATCATTCATGCGAAGACGGTTCAGGGTTCGTGGTGGCCAGCTACAAAATGCGACGCGCACCCTCGCAAGCTAGCCCTTGATGGCTGCCAGGTTCTTCAGACTTCACAAGCTAGGCGCGTGTGCGGGCACAATACTGTACAGTATCACCTGGACGAGCTGTGCCGAGGTACTTTGGTATCTACAAATTGGTCTCCCGTCTCCTTGACCAGCACTCTCTACTTGTCTCCCTACAGATTGTGCGATTGACCCTCAATCCAAAATGCTTGCGAAGGCTACTCTGCCAGTTCTGGCGCTTGCTGCCACTGCTGCTGCCGCTACCTGCAATGGAAACGCTGCGTATTGCAATATAGCTTATAGCAAGCTCACCTTCACTGGGTCGCACAATTCTGCCTTCGTTGGTATTGGGCCTTCCGATAACCAACTTTCGTCGGTCACGGCACAGCTTGACCAAGGCATCCGGTTTATGACCACCCAGACGCACGACAACAATGGTGTAATTCATATGTGCCACACGGTAAGTAGGGGAAGTTTCTTTAGGCAGGACTCACCAGTCAGGCGTGGACTAGCATCATTACTAAGATTATGAAAGATGAGCTTATTTTCTAGCAGAGCCGTTAATTATAGGCCATCTTAAGGAACATGCTAACAGTTGTTATAGTCGTGCGCTTTGTTAGATGCAGGCCCCCTTCAAGACTACCTCAGCACTGTGAAGACATGGGTTGACGCCCATCCGAACGACGTAGTGACACTGCTCATCACAAACGGAGATGGACTTGATATCACTAGGTTCGGCGACGCGTTTAAGGCTGTCGGCCTAGACTCATATGCCTTTGTTCCTTCGGGATCTCTCACATTGGACACCTGGCCCACACTCGGAGACATGATATCGAGCGGTAACAGGCTCGTCGTGTTTATGGGTGAGTTTCACTTCATGCGGTTTCAGCCTCTATACAAGCGACTAATTGGACCATAGATTACTACTCCGACACCAGCAAGGTCCCATACATCCTCGACGAATTCTCCTATTACTTTGAGACGCCTTTTGATCCTCAGGCAGCCCAATTGACTGTTTGCAATATCGACCGACCCGCTGGCGCTTCAAGCACCGGTCGCATGATCCTGGCAAACCATAACAGGAACTACGAGGTTCTGGGTATCAGCCTGCCCGATTTAGCTCAAGCCGGTAATACCAACTCGGTTTCTTCAATCACTGCGCAGTCGAATACCTGCAAGAGCTTGTATGGGCGCAACGCTAATGTGGTACTGGTATGTCATTTCAACCTTCTAGCTACTATGCTTAAAACTCCGAGAGTTTGATACTAACAAGGACTATGTAGCTGGATTATGTTGTTCTGGGCGACGTCATCAATGCCCAAACCCAGCTCAATGGTGTATGAGGTTTATGAGTGCTTTTGGAACGAAATTCGACTATACATATATGAAAAAACAACTGTACATACGCACGTAGGATTAGTATGATGATAATGTTATTATTACCTTCCATCTCTAGTACTAGCGTTCCTAGCTTCATCCTTCCCCCCTGCGTCTTCTCCTTGCGGTGGTGAATATAGTCTAGGCACTAACCATAGAAGTTGCACATAACACCAAAACAATCCCATCCAGTAAAAGCTGCATGTTTATCATCAGCATTGCAACTAACCATATGATTACCGTACTACGATTACATACGACCAATGAGGTTCGGGCCAATGTAATCAGGCATATATATAGATCATGTTTGGCCGCGCGTAAGGTCGTAGGCATTTGGTCGATGCCTGGATGGGTGACCAATCCTGGTAATTTTCTGCTGCATGAGCTAGCAAATGGATGCCGAATGGCTTCGCGCGCCCACATAACCGCGAGCCAAGAAGCTTGCCGCCAGCCCATCCCATCACACTATCTACCAATCACCGCTCGCTATGGGTCTTGGAAGCAACCTAAACGCCCATACCCGCGTTTCATTATGGGGGAAGCGAATACTCTCTACAGTCGTCTTTGGACTATACAATACTATTTAATACCTGGCTAGGAAGAAGATGAGGTATACATAGTGATGGGAGCCTACATGTTTTGTTTTGTTTTGTCATATACCTTCATACTTCAATAATAAAATCATTCTTCGCTTCACACGCTGTAGTTGTTCTTTCGTACTGTATTACTAGCGAATATCTCGAGTTGGAATACTTATAGGCCTAAGCATAATCGCACTAGGCATTCAAAATGAGAACATATATGCGCCAGCTGGTACTGGCTTCATTAGCTGGTATGTGCCATAGATTTCAGCAAACTCCTCTCATCATACACAATGTCTGCAAAGTATTGAAAACCGAATGTGCACTAATACACCACAGCACTTCCCCTCACAACGACAGCGGTATCATCATCCATCTTCGTCTCACCCCCCAAGGACCTCGCCTTCGCCCTCAACATCCCCAACGATGCATCATCCTCCGACCTCTTCTTCTCAATAGCCTTCCCAGTCCACACCTCATGGGTCGCCATCGGGCTCGGCGCCAGCACAATGGGGGGCAACCCCCTCGTGCTCATGGCCTACTCATCCGCCTCCGGCAAGAACGTGACCCTGTCCCCA
>JAPESX010000870.1:0-13397 GCA_029590615.1 Nemania bipapillata
CATGGACCCCCTCGTCCACCGTCAATTCGAACACACTCGCCTGCCTTGGTTGCATCGTGGGATCCTCCTTTCCACGAAAGGTTTGATAGTACGTCATCAAGAACCTTTAGCCTCGCTTCAGTTACAAACCCGTACCACCGGAGGCCACATGGACTCAGGGCTGGACAAGGTTTCCCTGTAGAACCTCAACCACTTTATTACGATTACACCGAAGAATTTGAAAACAAACTCCCACAGATGGCTGCGTTGGCTCATGTCGCTTTGCCACCACCACCAGTTAGGTACCATCATCCAATAATTCTTCGAGAGGATGACGACCATCTCACTCCCCGCCACCTTGCTGCCGTTTTTGGAGAAGGTGACTCGGCTTTTTATGACTGCGAAAGTCAGGTAGTTGATGAGCAAGATGCGCTTCCAGTTTTGAATGCCTTCCCAAAACAGGACCAGAGCAATGTAGAGTCGCCAGTAAGAGAAGCATCCCCTCGTCGTTCAAACTCTGCGTTATCACAAAGCAGCACCATCAACTTGGAAGTCTCGGAAATTGGTAATAGAAATGCGAGAATTAGTGACATAGACCTTTTGCCATCACAGATTGGCCGAGACTCAATCGATACATTCAATCCAAGCCTCGACCTAGAGTCCAGAGACGTCCAGCCAGCGTATAACTACGTCGCTTACCATGCAAACACGACCCCAAAGACCAAAACAAGGTCTCCTAGAAGGCACGTGCAAGTATTGGGAGGTCGGGCACTTACTATTCGAAGTGAACAAGGCGTTATTCTTCGAGAGGATACACATTATGAAACAACTGACAGGGGGACCCCAGAGCACTATCAGTCTCACAGCGAAACTGGAGCAGATGATTCTCATTCACTAAATCAACACAAGGAATCATCTGTGAATAGTAATTCTCAAAGCCTAGAATTCTGTGAAACGAATATCTCTTCAGCCCAGGAAGACCCACAGCATAATGTACTGTCGTCTAGCTGTATTGAGAAGCAAACTCTAGATTCACCTAGGTCCGAACAACCATCTAGGTCAGAGGCGACTGCAAACCTAACTGAGGCCGCAGAAAAGGATTCCGGGCAGAGGGAAGAAAGCGTTAAACCCGAGACTGGCAACAATCTCCATTTTCGCCGTCATAGGAGAAACTATGCAATGTTGAGGATTAGCACTACAAACCTGCCTCGGAAAGACAATGAAGGCCACCCGCACATCACCCCAACTTGCTCTACGGCACCTCTGGTGTCTCCAAAACCAATTTCCCCTGCTCGCCAACTGAAGGTTAAGAATAGCATTCCCCAGCTTATGAAAGCTCTACCTCCCTTGCCGGGTGCTCTAGGCTACGATTTACCGTCGACTGCAACTGATGTTACAGAAGAAGACGAATTCGCTGAGATCCTTGTCCCATTCAGCTTCCCTGCATCAAAAAAGACGCTACAGTCTAACCAACTGCCACATACTAACTTGGCACCAGCGATAGATAGCGGGATTCCAAAGACACAGAGAAATGGTCCCAAGTTCAGGCTCGTAATTAGGACAAATGGTTGTTCTGAGGCTTCACATACAGATGAAAATGTGGCTCGGCCTGAGAGTTTGTCGGATACAGACTCTGATGGCGAGTCGGGCGAGAGGAATATACGAAGCCGTAACCAAAATAAACTAAAAGTTAGATCCCCTCGACGTTCTAGGTTGAGCTCTTACTGCTCTACCATTCGGCACAACCCGAGTGCAGAGATGCCCCGAATTGTAACGGAGATTATACGACAGAAGCCTCAAGACCTCTTCAGCATTCCTGTTAAGCCAGATACAGTGGTGCTACATAAAGGTAGGAAACCTTTATCTCAGCTTGTCTACTCTCAAGCTGTTGCTACCTTCCATTCCTCGGGCCCAGTTCTCCATGACGAAAGGGCTGGTTCAGCTAGCTATCCAGTGCCTTCAAATACCTCCAACAACAATGACGAGACGCCTACTATCAGTAGAGACACTCTCATAAACTCAGCGCCACCTCACGGCTTAATAAAACGCTTGTCAAATTTACGAGCACTTTTATCGTCTTCTACCCCTTTCGCGCCACGAATTCCAGCTACAGGGAGTTTGAGGATACAAAATACGGCGATGAATTCTTTGAAAAACGAAGATTTTGAAATAGGAAACTCTTCGAAGACAAGCGCATCCCCAGGAACTGAATTTATCGAGCGACGACTTGGTCAACGAATCCGCGCACGGCTTTCAAAATGGGTAAGGGGAGCTAAAACAAGTATGCGAAAATGTGCGAAGAAACGCAATCATCAGGAACCAGAGGGGCGGGGGCAAACATAATATAACCCACATGTCATATGATTCTCTTGTTTTACAAGAATCCTAATATTATTGGATTCGATCGAAGGCAACCCGGAAGTCCTTCAATGACTATTTTGGAACCTTTTTGGACCTACAGCTGGTAAGGCTGAGGTATATTAGCATGCTTGCCTTACCTTTGCTCGTTTTTTAGCAAGTCGATTGGCTGCGACCTTGGTATATACCGAGAATGGTACGAGAAGCTTTCCAACCTAGGGTATCGGAAGTTTGGCAAGAGATCGAAAGCGTTTCATTCTCTAGATA
This sequence comes from Nemania bipapillata, assembly GCA_029590615.1. Classification (NCBI taxonomy): domain Eukaryota; kingdom Fungi; phylum Ascomycota; class Sordariomycetes; order Xylariales; family Xylariaceae; genus Nemania; species Nemania bipapillata. Next base: position 2,605 of record JAPESX010000870.1, read on the forward strand.
GCTTACTTACCGTATCCAATATATGATGCCATTCATTCAATCGTTCATGTTAAGAAAACAACAGTTGTCTGAGCCTTGATATTTACCACCCTATCTGAATGAGGGGCACCACCGGTAGCTCATACTATTGCTTTCGACGGAATCTGTTGCGGTCTGGCCTTGGATCTGGCTACATACTATGCCTGATAATTTATTGATTACAAGATAACACTGATCGGTTAGTTTGTTTTTTTCTGCTACTGAGCGCTTGAGGTGTGAGATGAGTGTATACAGGTATGGCTGGTCGTTTCGTGTCTTTGCTACTGTGTTGGAGTGAGGAGTCCGTTGAATTTCTATTTTCTCCTATATAAGCAGCAAGTTGTAGAAAACTTTCTGAAAAATGGGAAGAGGCAGGCAGGCCAGACACATACATAGAGAATCACGTTTGATAAATCAATACAATACCCGAAGCTTTATAAATGTTTGGAAGTGCTATTGTGACCATAGCCAGGCTTGCATATCCGTTTTAATACAATAGCTCCAGTCGTGCTATTGCTTTAATATTAGTTTAGGTAAGAGTGTCGCAAGGGAAGTTGTACTAGACTTGGGAATTGTATTTCTATTGATCTAATAAATGGCTCTGGCTTCAAAGGGCCTTTGAATTCCTAGAATATTTTAGGAAGAGGAGAGAGAGCAAGCCAGCCTACCTATACATACACGAAATGTCTCAAAATAATATCTCTCAATAAATGGGCCCGTATGACGAAGAGATAACACAGGCATGGAGGCTTGGGAAACGCATATTATCGATGTCGTTAGCTACGCTTGGTTTGGTATTTTCAACTAGCTAGGCGTAATCACTTGGAATAGTTTGAGGCTACGCTTAGATGTGTTTGGTTTTGTTAGGAAAGTATATAGACATCTAGTGCCATAAATAGCACCGAATTCTAAGGGACGAGCGTGTATGAGTGGAAGCAGTCAATATTTGCGTACCTTCTCTTAGCCGCTTGACTGGTATTTGTATTTCTATCAATTTACTTATATTCGTCGGATCTACTTTTTTCATTCAAGATCGACTGCCCAGTTTATACTATCAGAGCCGCAGTAGTCACATCAGGGGTTAAAAGCCAGAAACATCCTTTCAAATCATCTCCTAAAACAAGCCGCTCATCCCGTACTTCGCCTTGAAATCCCAGCCATGGGTTTTTGGGTATCTCTCTCGAAATTTATACCCTCGCATGCATTAGGGCCGGCCTAAACACGGGATTCTCAACTGCCCGCTGAAACTATACCTGTTGACACGGGCCCTCCTCACTCAAAGCTCGAAGCCCCGAGGCCGAAAATTGGATAGACACAGGCCAAAGCCCGAACAAAGTAACCCAAGAGCACCAAACTTCCCAAACAAATCTAATTTAGAGAATGTGGTAGCTAGTAGTGATGTAAGCTGGGCTGGGGATCATCTCAACTACTGCTGTCGGGAGCGTAACGGACACTCATTCGCTCCCGCCTATCGTTTCGTTATGGCAAAGGTTGCGACACAAAATCGACTGAAATATCGGTCGGCTCTGCAAACCAGAGAGAAACAGAGGCGTACATCGTCATCGCCCATGCCAATGCCATTACTATCTCCACGGCAGTTAAGTCAAGCGGTACATCCTGGGCCTCGTCACTTGGAAGCGCTACAAAAACTTTAAGAACCTCGGTATCGTTTTAGATTGTTGGAGATTCCGGAAGAGAATAGGCAACTGAAGCTTAAGGAGCACCGGTAACAGGAGGGTATCACAACCAATAAAGCACATTATTACATATGTATAGATGGGTGCCTACAAATTGCCGACCACGAAGCTACGGGCTGACAAATCCTCAGAAATGCGCCGCTATAAATAGCGAATAAGTTTCAACTTATTACACTTTGATAATAGTATAGGGGGCGAGGGGGGAAAATTATCTCAAAATACCCCTCCGCCAATAATAAAAAGTCTTTCTTCCTCACGTTTTGCCCATTGCATAATCTTGTTTGCTCCTTGCGTCATCATAGTCCGAGAGGTGTTAGGACCAGCAATACAGTAAAATTCAAAGATGGGTGTTACCCAGGCGAGCGATGTGGCCTCGTCGCTAACGCAATGGAGCACTTTCAGATGCGAGTGTCTAGCGTGCATCGTGGCGTGCAAGTGTGAATATAACGACATGAGCCTTCGATGCGAAATAAGACTGCTAAAGGTTGGCTGCAGTGAAGGCATACAAAATTGGACATTAGCTTTCGACTTGAATAGGAAGTGACTAATCTGGGTGTTTGGGGCGATCTCTGTCACCGAGAGGCGGCTTTTTGTTGCCGCTTCCCTGATAAGATCCAAGTGACCCCTTTTCTTTAGCTCGGTTACGACATCATCCCGCATTTTCTGAAGGGCGAAGAAGCTTTCTTTGTCGGGGCTGATGAGGATAATGGCGGTTGCTTCGTCCGCATCAGTTGCATTTGTTGTAGTTGCGGAATCGTCTGGATGGCCGTCTAGAAAGCTGACGTACATGTAAAGATAACCCCTATTATTAAAAGCCGGCAAGCATAGTGGAATCCAGTTCTCACCACCTGCAGCTTTGATTCCGCCAGACTCGAACAGCATATTGAAAATAAGTTGCAAGTCGCTGGGATGCAATGAGTGTCTACGAGGCCGGATAACGCTCACAAGTCGACCCCCAGCGACTATTAAGCCGTAGAGAAGTGGGTCGGCTCTAGCTTTGAGGAAGGCATTGTTGATGGAGTGTCTATGAGACTTTCGTAGCTTAAGACATTCCAGAGCGCCCAGAAGGACCGAGGGTGAACCCCTGGTGAAACTGTCGGCTAGCGAAGACAGCAGTGTTTCTGTTCCCTGGAGAGGCCTTCGAAGATCGGTTGAGGGTCGGTTGGCGAAAATGTTAGTCAAGACGGGAAGGGTCAATGTGGACAAGATCTGCATATATAGGGCATTGAGCTGAGCCCTTAGCTGCGAATCGCTCTCACCGAGTCTACTAATGGCCACGAAATAGAGAGGACCTTCTATGGCGACGACAAAGCGCGCATCCCCAGCAGTGAAGCCAAGAAGCGGGCTCTTGGCGCCTTCGTAGAATGATATAATGGTTTGTACCACTCCCATCGAGGAGTTGATCAGTCCCAAGTCACCATGTCTACTGTAGATGGGTTTTCCTGCTGACGAAAGAATCATGTAGTGTTTCAATTTGGACTTCCAGAGCTGCAGTCTGTCTGCATCATTCCAATCCCTGTCCGACTCGTCCGGAATATCGGCGAATTCTCGTTCAAACCCAGCGAAAGTAGCACTCTGTTCCGTTCGTATCACCTCAAATGGCAGTATTGCAGAAGACTGTGAGTGCAGAAGCACCCAAGCCGGGCTCTTTTTGGCCATGTCTCCGACGAGCAAACTCTCAAGATCCCCAGGTGGCCGTAAGGTGGGGGCCATGCTCATGACGCTCATGGATTCGTCCGTGTCTTGCTTCCTGACACTGCCGATGGAATGGAGTCCCATGACAGCAAGATCGTGGTCCTCTGTAGGCGGTGATGTGCCATCATCGGCCGCCGGGCTAGCAGCAGGGGTCGAAAAGGTGCCGCGGGAGCCATCGGGGAACGAGAGTGTCTGGATGGTCATGGAGGATAGTGCAGTTGTTGGTTTGGATTGCAGAGGAGCTCTATCCTTCGATGTGGGATGCGGCGACGGCCTAGGAGGCAAGGGGGGAGGATGCTCCTCGCCATGGGCGGCGTCGGCGCAGGGCGATGAGCCAGCGTCTTCATTGCCCATCGTATTCGAAGTCTACCTGGGTGTGTTTCTGTTATCCATTGCAGTGCAACCCAGGACGTATTTTGCGCCCGCTTCAAGTTGTGCTAATATATCTACTTTTCATCGTGCTCCCCTCGCCCGCTCGAGGAAACGTGGATTTCGATAGGAATTATGGGGATGGTGGTGAGGCCGTTTATAGTACGTAACTTGTAAATAGGTAGGTATGCGTCAAGGTAGAAGAACTGTTGGCAACAGATAGTGGAGTGATGCTTGCGATAAAGAATTATCCATCTAGGAACACGCATTGGATAGGGCATAGAGTGACAGATCCCTGCCAACACGTCATATGTACCCGCTACCTGAATGGTGTTGGTGCTTAGCTTAGGGTAGATATCTGATAGTAGCTGCATAGGCGAACCACTCTTCAGCTTCAGGAACGCTAGCTTCCATTAGATAAATATGTAGGTAGATAGGCAACTATCTACAGCCTTGCATGCTGCAGCTACATTGTAACCCCCACTAAAACCTTAGCGGTTCTAGTCTGGACAGTCTCACCAAACAGAGAGCACTTTTTAGTACATATTAGTCTACCTAGCTGACGCCTACCAGAGTGTACGGACCCGGTACCGGTCGCGGCCAGCTACCTGTACTAGTAGTATAGGTACCCGCCTGCCTGGAGTGCCTGGAGTCTTAAACCTACACCCTGTTGCGTCGTGTCTTTTAACTTTGAAGGGTCTCAAGACAAGACACTAAAGACGTATTTGCGACTGGCGAAAGCAATGCGCCTTGGCTTGTCTATCAAATGCCGGCACGACTCTATGTTTCTTCAATCTGTGCCTCCTTAGTACCTGGTAGCCAGCTATGGCGCTCGAGCCGGGTCCTCGACGCTCCATGTCCCCCGACAGCTCTGGACGGAACACTCCCACCTCCCGACAATGGCGGAACCAGCTGAGTGCAGGTATGAACTGGCCGTGGACTAGCCATAAGTTCTCGTGTGTCAATGGCCTGCCTGCCTTGTGGACTGACCGGTGTGATGCATAGATGACATCGCCCCGAAAGACAAGCACTATCGGAAGTATGCTTCAGGTGTTGAGCGAGCTCTGGCGCTGTTTGATACGGCTTTGGAAGAGTGGGCAGATTATATTTCTTTTCTGAGTAGGCTCCTCAAAGTCGGTGCTCTGCCTCCCTTGTCGCCTGCCTAGCGAATCTCTGGTCCAGGTGCTAATAACTACTGGTCAACCTAGGCTCTGCAAGCTCGGCAAGCGAACATTACGACTATTCCCTCGAAAGCCCTCGTCGCAAAGCGCCTTTCCCAGTGTCTTGAGCCATCTCTCCCGTCCGGTGTACACCAAAAGGCTATCGAAACATATAGCTATATTTTTTCAGTCATTGGCGAAAATGGACTGTCGAAGGATCTTCCATTATATCTCTCGGGCTTGGCCCCAACTCTTTCGTTTGCGTCTTTGGCTGTTCGAACTCGATTCCTCGATTTACTAGAGAAATATCTTCTCCACGTAGAGCCCCTCGCCCTGCGCCCGGCTATGAAGTCTATAATCATGGCTCTCCTGCCTGGATTGGAGGATGATACAAGCGAGGATTTCGATCGCACTTTGAATCTAATGGAGAGTTTTAAAACTGCTATCCGGCCACCAAAAAGCCAATCTCTCTCGGAAAAGCACTCCGCTGGCGATGGCTTCTTCTGGCAATGCTTCTTCTTGGCTGCCATCACCAGTGGAAGCCGGCGACCAGGTGCATTGGCGTATTTGACCCGGAATCTGCCTCAACTAGGACATCCGCTGAAAGCCGAACCTTCGTCGGATGAAAGCGAGGACACAGATGCTGATGATTTCACAACTGCCCTCTCAAACATGGTGACTTCCCCCGAGCCTGGCTTGCTCCTGAGATGCTTTGCTGCGGGCCTTGGCGATGAGCAGCTCTTAATCCAGCGAGGCTTCCTTGACCTTCTTGTGACTAATTTACCTCTACATTCCAAAGTGCTTCAAAAGCGTGTAAAGCCGGATGACTTGGAGCTTCTTCTCCGTGCGGCTGTAGGGGTTGTCACTAGGCGAGATATGAGTTTAAATCGAAGACTGTGGGCTTGGTTTCTTGGGCCCGAGCAACCTCACCAAGACCAAGAGAATAATAGCCTAGAGTCGCCCGTATCACTATCCGAGCAGCACCATGGCTATCTGGCTTCAAAAACAAGCTATTTTGAAGAGCACGGTCTCCAGCCGCTGATCAACGCGCTGTTATCAATGATCAAGAGCTCATCCTATAGCGATGCTACAGAAAAGGCCAAACCATACCGGATTTGCCTGTCTCTCATGGACAGGTGGGAAATCGGTGGTCTTGTTGTACCTGAAATATTCCTTCCGGTGATCAGTAATGTGAGAGATTTCAAATCTAAAACCAGGGACAAGGCCGCCTTCAACGAGGTGCTTCGCAGCGCCAGCGTGTTCTTCGATGGTGTTGAGAGTGGTCTCATTTATGGAGAGCTTGTAGGACTCATGGCTCAAGCTCTTGGGCCCGGAAGCATGGCAACGCCAGAGCGTGTCGAGAAGTTGACGCTTGTCCAGTTTATTATGACCCATTTTAACATACGAGAAGAGGAAATGATAACTCTCCACGCCCCTCTTGCTGCATTATCTAGTCTTGCCATGGTGGAGGATGTCAGCGGACGTATTGAAAGATCTCAGTCTCCACTAGCGAATGAGAATGCCGCTATTATAGCCCAGGCGCTTGACATCGCTATGGGAATGATCGACCTTGTTCCAGAGCGCACATTCTCAGCCAACTCAAGGCAAAGCTTAGGTGCGCAGGCAGATAGTGCGGTATTAGCTTCTATGTCGAACAGTGATTTACTTAAGAAAATCAGTCGCTTCTACATATCTGAGCAGGGGAATCTGGAAGCTGGTTCTATCCCGTTCTCCGCCCCTAGGATGGGGGATCTTCTGATACAAAAAGCCTGCAACCTGGTTTGCAGCAGCTTCGCATCCACAAGCTATTCAGTTGACGTGTCTACCCGGAGTCGTTTACTAGTCCTCTTGTTGTCAAAGACATCCCCCGAAAATGTTCTTGACACAGAAAGACTGCTCGAATCGATGCACACCCAACTTGGAAATTCTACTATACCATTTGTCTCTTTCAAATCAGTTCTGTCACTCGCTACGCAGCTGTATTATAGTGATCTAATCCCGACAAATTCACTATCTGATCTAGTTGACCCTTTGGTGCGCCACGCATGGGGTTTCCTATCAGCTGCAAATCCAAAATACCATGTCGAAGCTGTCAAATGTCTGTGGCAGTTACAAACTGCACTCACCCTTTCAAATCGCGACATCGAAGCAGCCATAGCGAGCATTATGCTTCAAGGTGATGTCGCAGGAACATTTGCAATCCGTTCAGCTGATCCAGGCCGGAGTTTTTGTCTTCTGTGGTCTCATACCCTACAAGATAATGCTTCGCATTCCGACCGAAGGGCTCCAAAAACGCCCATAGGAGAACCTCAAATGTCTCATCGGTTATCAGGAATGGATTATTATGAGGTCATGCTAACAAGGCCCCTCTTCCTCATGCTTGATGCCCTATTAGACGAGCGGACTCAGTTATTCATGGTAGTGAAACATTGGCTCAACAACGTGATTGGCATCGAAAAGTACGTAGACATTCTCACTCTGCGTTAAGCACACTAACCCTCTTCCCTCAGGCTCTTTTTAGTGTTTGTAACGAAGACCTCGGAGCTTCGGTTTCTTCGCACCCTTCCTAAGACAGTGAATACTACTACATCGACCACATCGGCTGGCTTTTCAGAGAATGACGAGCTTGATCTCGGCTTGTATTACATTCGTACTCTGTCTAATGTCCTTCGATGGGCCCCAGATGCACTATGGGGCGTCCTAGCTACGAGGATGATAGACGGGCCTAAACAGGCTCTGTCTGAAATCAGTGAGTTCTACAGAAATTATCGATGTTGGACTCAACTAACTACTAGAAGCTGGCACTGAAGGTGACTTCTCACTTCAAGAATTTTTTGTGCATGTTTGTTTGCGTTGCGTGGCTGGAAATAAATTTCCTAAAGATAATGCAATGCAACTCCGCATTGCCCAACTTCATCGTGCTGCCCTCACGCTATTGCACCAGATCCTTTTAAATCCCTATGCCAATGGGTTATCTTCTCTTAAACTAGAAGCACCTTTAATAGACCGACTCTCGCAGTCGCTGGAAAGCCCCGACCCATACATACAAGTACTTCTATTAGATGTGGTTTTCGCATCGCTCAGGCTTCGCGACGTATCACCGGCAGAGCTACCAAACTCCCCGACTGGAGAGAAACGTACGTTAAGTTACCCTTCGGGTAGCATGCGGCAATCTTCTATCTCGGTAGATAACATTTCTGAGCCTTCAGCGCCACCTCCTTCACTTCTCAAATGTATACAGTCAGGTCTCAGCTCACCGAATAGCCGCTCTGTCTTGGATAGTTGGGTAGGTTTCTTGACGGAGTGTCTTCCACTCTACTCGAATACCATTTTTCAGGTCCTCATTCCTCTGGTCGAGACGCTTTGCGGCCAGATCGGTCACACCTTTGATAATCTTCAACAGGTGTTTAATCAGAGTGGGAGCCCCTCCGCTGGAACGAGCACCCCTGAGTCTACGCTAATATCATTGTTGAATGCTCTTGAACAAGTGTTAGCTAAGGCTCACGATCAACTACTCCTGGAGGAGTCTCGAGCTCAGGTAGTAAAGAGCCCTGACCATCCCCAAGGCTTCTTCGGAAATATGGTGTCTGGAGTGTTCAATTCCGATGCACCGCAGTCTCGCAGCGCGACTGCAAACGATAGGTTGACCGTTCTTCTTGCATTCCAAGACGCCGTCAGAATGTGCTTCAAGATCTGGTCTTGGGGCCAGGGCCGTGAAGCTAGTCGGCTTGACCCTGACTCGGCCTCTTCATTCAAATATACCTCTCTTCGTATGCGTAACCGTGCTAGACGCTTACTCGAACATGTTTTCACTGCCGAGGCACTAGAATGCCTCGAGACAGTAATTGATATATGGCGCACAGCGCCTAACACTCCTAGCATTGCTAAGCAGTCGGAAGAAGTTTTTAATTTGCTCCCTGCGTTAGATGGCTCTCGTCCTCGACATACAATACCGGCTATCTTCAACGCAATTTATAGTCGTACGAACCCTAGTGCTTTGGATCCCTCCAGAAAATCAATGATGACCATCTCATTGCAAGACACGGATCTGGTCATCTTTTTAGTTGATTACGCTCGGTCGCTTGAGGACGATGCGATGGATGAGATTTGGCAAGATTGCATGGTTTTCCTCAAGGACCTCCTTGGGAATCCGTTCCCGCATAGGCAAACAATTCCTAGTTTATTAGAATTTGCAGCAATCTTGGGTGAGAAAGTAGACAATACAAACTTTGGAGAGCAGCGTAAGATGCGACGAGAGCTTGGAGTAAGTGGTGCTCACTATTTGAATTTGAAAAATCGCTAATAATGGTCAGGATCTCTTCCTTCGGCTCCTAACGGCTCTGTTTACAACAAGACCTACATCATTCACAGATAATCTTTCAAATCCACACTCTGACGCAGATATACGGAACAGAACGCCCACTGAAAGAGCAGATGATGTCGTGGGAATCTTGTCTAGGATCGTTCCGAATCTGCCAAAGATTCTAGTCGAGTCAGATCGCGTCTTGACTGCGGCACAAGCTATCTCTACCAACTTGATTGGGCCATCCATCCGCTCTAAAGGCTTCCCAGACACTATTACGCAGACAACACTGTCACTTCTTCAAGAACTTACGAGGCTACCAAATAACCAAAAGAATTGGAAGAAGGATGTGGGAGACGCCTTCAATGATGCAAGATTCTTCTCCTCATCTGCCTCTCTAGTACGGAGCGATTGGCTGCCGCTGTTGAAGCTCTGGACAGTTACTGACAAAGATCGTATAACGGATATTTTGAGCCGTATTTCACCCCCTACAACTGCTGGCATCGTCTTCGGAGTGGGTGCAACTTCTGCAAGACTTGAGGCTGACCGTAAAACGCAATTAAATCTTCGACGTATTGCAGCTTTGATTCTCGCATGCGGAACAGACACGTTCGTGACAGATCTCCCAGCAATCCTTAAGCGTGTCATCGAGCTTCTCACGGCTACGGCGACGTCTTCACCGTCGTCGACTACGCGGGCGGATATCTACATGGTGCTTCGCGCCGTAGTGCTTCGAACATCTACTGTTCACTTAGCTCCTCTATGGCCTATTGTCAATTCAGAGCTTCATATGGCAATTTCATCGGTTGTAGCACTGGATAACAGTCCCTCTTCGGACACGTACAGCAACACATCTATTCTTCATGCGTGCAAGCTGCTGGACCTTCTGATCGCTGCAGCGCCTGACGACTTTCAGCTGCACGAATGGCTATTCATCACGGACACTATTGACGCCATCTACCGCTCAGCTACTTATCAGCCGATTGCGCTGGTCGATGAATTGTCAGAAGAACTAGGGAACACAGCGGCCAGCTCGACACTGCCTCCCGAGTCTGCAGCGATGATGGCCTCCAGCGGGTCAGGACAGCGGCGACCTCTCCTAGGGCCAGGGGGTATCAATGACGAACTCACGGTCGACAGGAGAGACGAACTTATTGTTAAGATTTTACGGCCCTTTTTCGGTCAGCTTAGCATCTATGCCTACGAGTCCACGTACGCTATGGGCGCGCTGGATGTTGAGGGTTGCGTGCTGAGCCTCCTCAAGGACCTGTTTGATGAGAAAAGCATCGTTAAGGCGTTGTGAGCGTGAACAGTGATTGTATTGCCTTCCTGTAATATTAATTAGAGAATAGTAGTATATAAAAGCAATTTTGGGCCCCATCTATGATATGATATATGCAGCAATGCTTTCATCTAGGGGATATTATTCTCAATAGCGTAGACTTATCAGATATTTTATGGATTCGAGTCGCGATACTTCGAGATTGTGACAGCATCGCGCTTGTAGAGTACACCCTTTTTCTATGAGGACGTAAGTTCCAGACCAAGGAA
>JAPESX010000871.1:0-13396 GCA_029590615.1 Nemania bipapillata
TGCAGCTCTTGGCACTGAACCCATGCCACGCACACCCTTTCCTCATTCCTCTGAACCCCAAAGAGGGACCATCTGAAATTTGAGGCACGCTTATCTGACTCGGAGTATTCAGTCTTATTGAATATTTGTTAATTTGTTATAGCCCTTGCCAGCGCAGCAACAATTACCCAATGCGGCTAAGCGCCTGCGCATGGAGCTGCCGGTAGGTGTTCTCTGTCGCTGATGACTGCAGGACCGCATTAAAACAAACCACCCGTCAGTCAGCCTACTGGCAGGTGAATAGCCACAGATGTTGGTATTCGTGATATTTCCATTCCACCCCATTCCCACTCTTTTTATTCTCACGTTCATTTCACTCTCTGCAGGCGGATATGCACGACGCCATCTGATTGCCTGCCTCATCGTATAGGTAGTGAGTGCCATAGTGACAGATTGGCTTGCGCAAAGCCAAATCAACGAAAATGCTAGTCTGCATACATAGTACATATAGTACGTAGGAGGTGTATGCACATATTCTAGTATGAAGCGTATGAAAAGGATACTTATATTCTGTAGAGTTCCATGGTCCTAGGAACAGTCTGATGAATCATGGGAGAGAGATGACAAAAGGGTGCTGCGTGGTTCTGCGCCGCAATAATGTAATAGGTAATCTGTATGCGCACGAGATCTCCATGCACCACTCGTGATGGACCGCATCCAATCATGGCTGCATAGGTAAGGTATGTAAAGTAAATCGGTGGTATAACTAGGTAGGCAATTGTATGGTTGGCGTTGCTTTATTTATTATCAGGGTTCTCCATTGCCCGTGGCCGTGCCCGAACCTTCTACGAGTATTCCGTAATGCTAGTGGATTCTCTCCTCCCATAGGTGGTGTACATATAGGTAGGTATACCTACGTATTCTGTATTCCGTACTGGTAGATCACTAACAGTGTACCATACTCCGTATTGCGTACTAGACTAGACTACCTAATATGTGCTGGTAGGTAATCTGTAGTGGGCAGCTGAAGCACCGGCACGAGCAGGGGACACGATCCAGCTCTTGTCGGGTCAGATCAGCTCATCTTCCGTCGCATGATGATTTCCTTCGTTTAACGGCCAGCCCTAGGTACTATGTAGCGCCCAAGGAAGGGAATGCGAATCTGAGGTAATACCGACATACCGTACCTAGAACCCGTCGCGTCGGGCTTGGAAAGGGATAGGCTAGTTTTGCCTAGTACGACCAATCTCGTCATCTCCCGAAGATCTAAGAGAGGTGCAGAAACGCCGAGCTTGTGGCACCCGCACTGGTAATTATGGACACGGAAGGGGCCAAGGGAGGGGGAAGCATAAAATTCTCAGACAAAAAAAGAGACATTTTTAGTCCTTGCTAAGAAAATGATTGAACCTCAAATTTTGAGACAAATAAACATTACTGGGTAGGTACAGAGTTGGCAGTCGAAAAGCGGGGGGAAAAGTTAGAGCTTGTTATATACCTTATATGTACGAGTACAGAATACATAAATAGTATAGAAGAATAAAGATCGCATGATGGATATCGATGATAAAGTTATGTAGGTACCAACCCTTCATTGCCTCATGCAGTTTAGGTACTGTGACCGACAAGAAGGAAGTGTACATGTACGTGTCATGCATTCAAGATGTAAGTAGGCATACGAATTTCTATTCATGCCCAAGTACGCAAGTATGCACACTCGTGCCTACAGTACAGTACAGTACACCATACTGCTTACGCTAACCATAACTTAATATGTACTAATCGCACTTACAAGTAAGTACATGCGGTAGGCAGTGTATATCTGGTATAAGAGGTATGTAGGTAAATTCCCCAAACTATAGTTGGTACCGAGAGCTTATTTATGAGTCGGCTTTTTACTGTCGTAGCTTAGGGTTTCATCAGGGCAATCGGGCGATTTGACGCACCGCCTTGGTTCTTTGCCAAAAAAAAGTATGTTTAGTAATAACCTAGATGTTGATTTGGCCTTCGGTTGACTGCTTATACATATAAGTATGTAGGTGCACCAACTCCCGCTTNCCCCCCCGTAACGTGTGCTGCTACAGAATACTGTGAGGGTTGGTGCCATCTGCCTGCTGTGTCTATGAGGCTGGTTACTGGCCACCGTCGTCAGTGACTGCTACATCGCACAGTTGCACTCCCACCGGCTGCTCATGCTCAGATGTTTAGGACTGTGGCTTGCCAGTTTTGGCTATGTGGATGTCATAGTGTTCTTGGCAATCTAGATTGATTGCTTGCTTATACCTATGTATACCTAGTGTAGGGTATAGGGGTGCGTCGATCATCTTGGGAAAGGGAAAAAAAGGGAAGATGATAGGTGTGAAACGGGTTTGTCATCAGGCAGTAAGGGAAGAAAAACCCCTGTGTGTCGCTTTGCGCATACCTATATTTTATACAAGATGTGTAATACCTACCTACCTGCCTACATGTAGGCAGTCTGGATGAGGCGTGTATGCCGTTGACGTGTGGATGAAGGGCGACGAGAAAAAGAGAAGAGAGGGACGTTGGTTCGGCCGGTCGTTCGTTCAGCGGAATGGCGCAGAAACGAGTCGGCCAGCCTGAAGAGACGAACTCTGAAAAGCCAGCCGCACAGCAGCCAGAGGCCAGCCTAGGTATGTATAGTCGAGGAGTGGTTGGGGTTACCTGCCTACCTCGGGCAGATGTGCAAAAGGCAAGTTGTAGGGAGGATGTGCAGGGACGGAAAAGGGGGTGTCGATATAGCAGCCTGGCTTGACCGGGCAGTACATATGTATTGTACTTCTCGCCCTCCGTCTCCGTCTCCCCGTATGGCGCTTACTCGTCCTGGGGCGCTTGGAGGGCCTAACCCATCATTGTCCATGGGGCGTCGAGAACCTGTAAGTCTGCACAGAAAAAGCACCGGATAGATATGTGCACTGCATCTCACGCATATCGATGCAGTATGTACAAGTAAAGGATGCAGACCGTTGATGTCCTGCTGTTATTCGCCAGCCCCGGCCACCTCCAGTCAGTACATGTAAGTGAGGTATCGCGATAGAGATTCTGGATACCTGCCTACATATTCTGTACATACGGCGCCGTCGTACCGTCGTGACACCCCCCTAGCATCATCCATCCATCCCACGCTGGAGGTGCCTAATTATGATTATCCTAGATCCCACGCCCCTCCCCCCCCCTCCTGGCAAAGTTGCCTGCCACCCGCACGCCTCCAAGATGCATGTGTTGCGTGTGTGAGTGGGTCTGCCCGATGGTCTGCCTGTCTGCATGCTGATGTGGGATGTGGGTGTCCGTCGACTGGGGCCTGGTTGGTCCAGAAGATGGCTCGACTATGTACCGTAGTGCGTACATCGAGACCAAGTTGTGTCACGCATCCTGTGCATGTACGGACAATATGTCAGTTGAAGGTTGCTTGGATGCCTGCTTCTCCGGGTTAAGGAGGTATATCTATGTTCCTATATATGCGCAGATGGGACTGCTTGGTATGATGATGATGATAATGATATATGATATGCTGGTGTAAGTGGTGTAGGTGGTGTAGGTACATAGCTTGAGGCAATATTATACGTACTATATATATATGTACATGTATGGACGGGTGGACGGACATGTGGATGGTTAGATGAAGAGATGGGTGGGCGGACGTTGTATGTCGTATATTGTCTACAACAAGTCACCGCAACCACACATCCAGTTACCTACCGAAATTTACTACATAAGTATTTCACTCATCCGGCAGCAACGAGTATCGCGCTCAATGCGTGCAATACAACCCCCCCGAACGGCTATTACACAGCAGCGTTTCCACCCGGGGCCAGCCGCGGGATGCAAGCCACACACAGATTACTATATTAAGTCTGTGACAATACTTGGCCCTCTGTTCCTTCCACCGTAGCGAGCAGTGCAGATGGGATGAGGTTGGTTTTGGTCCCTAATCCTCCTCGTTGCCGTTGCGGTTCCTGGTGAAGCCCACAAGTAGTTCGTTTAGGAATGGCATGCATGACTTTGCAGACGCAATGGACGCCCGGATGGAATGGTTTGCCACGACATTTCCCCCGGTACAGACCTGAGTACATACTAATCTACTAGTGTGGACGAGGGGAGCACTAAGCACACCGAAGAACACCGAGGTGGCAAACGGGTGTGAGATGCCATGTTACGCCACAGGGATATTTATGTAGGCCGATCGAATCGTCTCGGGGGTAACAAAAAGCGTGGTCACTCCTCTAAAACATGTCGTGCCCGAGAAGGCCTGGCATGAGATTGCCGACTCATACAACACGCGCACACGTATTGACACAGCGTCAGTTGCCTGCTTCTGCTACCGAGATACTCGCTTCCTTGCACGCGCAGCTACATATCCGCTGCCGTGTCAAGTCGCAGAATTGTTGGTGGCCGACAATATGGGGGACGTTGTCACTGGGGAGAAAGGATGACACTGCACCCGCATTGCCTTACCCCGATCACGTTATCTCCTAGCCACCTGTGTGTCCGAGGCTAGCAAACAGGCGGGAACACAGACAGACAGCCGGCGTATATATATGTAGAGAGGGTGTCGCGGCCTTGCGCTGTCGCAACTCGAGCGATACCAATCCTGCGACTAGCCGATCCTCCTTTCACCTATACCATGTGAGACAACGTCTGTCCTTGTATGAGGTTTCTCCGTCAATCTCACCTGTGGGCCAGCAAAAAGCCACCCCGCCTCCATAAAACCTGCCACTGTCGCACGCCGCTCAAATCTATTTTGAGCCGAGTCGTATCTCGGAGAATATCGAAGTCATGAGGCGAGTTTAGCAGCGTCTACGACTGCTATGCGGAGATCAGGTGAGCAATTTTGGAAGTGTTACAATCATTACATATATATCCTTTTCACATACACCTGATTTATACATATATTGGGTTTGTCCTCAACCAGTGCCGGATTGATCATCGTTCGGTTCCCTCCACGTGATCAATTAGATAGCTATTCATCATAGAGAGGTTCAGAGGTTCGAAGGCTTGCTTCTAGCTGAGAAGCTCGACGTACCATAGTGCTACGCCTGAGTTAGGGTACGTTAACTCGCCGGCGTGAGACTGCTCACTGAATGCCAGGCCGTAATTACCGTGCCAGCACATAACGATGCACCTAATATCCTTCCGTAAAAAAAGAACCCATATGTCGAATTCAATAAGTCCAACTCCAGGCACAGACACGCTGCTTTTCAGAATACAGTGACAATCCAGACTCCATGCTCTTAGGGTATGAGTTGAACAGTGCAAATCCTTTAGACTATCTATAGCAAGTGCTTCATGAATCTTCCTTTTCACCATTATCATGGTCTGGGTTGTAGTTTGTTTCTCCTAGCATGGTCCCCGGTTCAGATGACATAACTGCCTGGACATTGGGTTGAGGTTGCGTATGCACTGTTGGGCCACTTGGCTGAACTGGCGGTATAGACTGACCCCGAGTTGCTGGGCTGCCCGTGGCGGCGTGCAGCCGTTGGTCTAGTACTTTCAACGCGAGGGCCCTCCGCCTTTCGGCTTCCGCTCTTACGCCAACCGGTGCAGATCGTTGATGGAAGTTATTTCCCTGGGCCGCAGATATGTCCGCTTGCGAGAAAGGCGTGCATACCCGCATAGCTACGAGCATGCTGAATACTTGGTCCGCTAGTGCTGTGACGAATGGCTTGATGGGGGTGGGGAAGAATTCAGAGAATGCAAAAGTCTCGCTTGCATCGCCTCGCATCGAGGCTGGCTGGGATGAGTCGAGGTCGGGGAAAACGGCTTTGTAAAAACGGAGATAGGTCCAGCTCGTGAGAAATCCAAAAATGGCCAGCGGTAGGCTTGCGCCTGATATCCAAGGCGTCAGGTTGACGGCAGCGACTAGACCGAGGTATATCAAAGGGAACCGTGGCACGCGTAATGACAGCACACCCCGAAATAACGTAACGGTATGGGCTGGCACAAGCTGGCTAAAGGCGACGAGGAAGGAGATTTGGAGTGGGATGGTTCCGTTGATCGTGGTTAATCTAGTATCGATTTAGTTAGACATGCCATGTTTGTTTGTAAAGCACGGTCGCTTTCAGGTAAACTTACGTCCAATCCTCGTTTCGAGTAATAGTGAACATGGTAATTAAAAGAAAGAAACATAGGAGGTTTGGGATCAGCGATACGACGAGGAGGAACTTGGCGAACTCCTTCGAGGACCAAGCTCTCTCTAGATACCTCCCCCCATTAAAGAGTGTGACGCCAGCAATAATCAGGCTGGTAAGGTTCTCCTCAACTAGAGTTGTTGTGAGAAAAGTCCATGGGTAAAATAGGGAGAGCTGAGGCACCAGAGCAAGCCATTCAATGACAACATTGGATCGAGCCCCGCGGATGATGATACTCGA
Organism: Nemania bipapillata; assembly: GCA_029590615.1. Lineage (NCBI taxonomy): Eukaryota > Fungi > Ascomycota > Sordariomycetes > Xylariales > Xylariaceae > Nemania > Nemania bipapillata. Next base: position 6,363 of record JAPESX010000871.1, read on the forward strand.
TAAGGATTGTAAGCCCAGGACCGCGAGGACTATGCGAGTGACAGGTGGTATGTTGAGTCGCGGTGGCATCTTTGGTGAAGGGATGGATGCATGTAGCAGTAATAAGGCTAACAGCGAAAGGTACTTAACATTCAATGCTAGATACCTATGTATTAGTCTAAGTTGATCGGCGCGAGCGAGATGAGGCCATATGAAGCGCGCGTGTCTAAAAGTGTTCAATTGTTGCCGGCTGGGATTCAGCCTGACGAACAAGCCACAATGGGATGATCTTTTGGGCTGACGCCTAACGCCTCTTTCTAAAATGTGGCTTGTGTAGCACTGTATATCATTACCATATCAATACTGTTCCATCCCACCTTACCTACCTAGGTACCTAATCAACATGCCCCAGGAGCCCCAATGTTCTTTACATCTTCGAGGAAGCTCATCATGCATGATTAGCTGTACTACAGAATACATATCTAAGGTAATGACAAGAACTGGTGGTACACTACCTACTATATTCTAACATGCGATCTGCCCTAATTGCCCCTCAATTATATGGCTATTAAGAAACAAGAAAGCCTCAGAAAGCAAGTTTCTCTCATCTGAGGTCTTTTCTTGCTATGTATGCTTAATCTTTCTAAAACAAAAAATCATCCCTTTTGATGGATTCTATGATTTGTCCCTCGTGGCTATTTCGAACCATTTGAATCCCGACAATCAGCCGGGTCCAAAGTTGACTTGCATTTTCGGGGCCGGGATCCTCCTCCAATGACCAGGGCATTGCCGGTCCTCTATTTCTGAAACTCGTCAACGCTATTTAGGTAGTCTGCCATGCCCTCCCAACTCTATGCATGTATACAGAATACCTACCTAAAATATAACAGTTATTCTGCACATGGTATTCAAGTTACGGGTGTTATAATGAACAGCATCGGTTGACAATTATATCATAGAAAATAGCAACTACATGCTATGTAGGCACCTAGCTATCGCATAGGTAGTGGGCGTTAAAGAAGCCCTAACATGTGTTCTACTTAGGTACGTAGACGGAAGAGGCACAGGAGAATGAGACATAGAACGGCCGGCTCCATTCAATTTACCGTCCGAAAAGCTTGGTCCACTGCACTGCACATGGCTGAAGCTGGTCAATTACACATCATCAAATAGTGTGCCAGTATTGTCCGTAGCTTGACTGATGAGGTACAAAGGTACACTGACCCGATTTCTATGCGCTAGGACTAAAAGGGAGGGAGGCAGCTTGTTCGGAATTTGGCGTTTTGATCTGTCCCGTTGCATTCTTGGTTCTTGGTCAGGTACTCACGGTTTGATCACACACGAGCTCATCACACACTACCAGTCTGCTAGCCTACTACCAGAACCATAGCCAAGTTGTATTGTTATTTGGTGCAGCCATCCATGCATGGATAGCAATAGTAGCACCTTGTATGTGCAAGTCTGCCCCCAAGGGCTTAAGGTGAGGAGGACAGGCGCCAGAAGATGGCTGTCCTAACGGCGTACTTAGGTAGGTATACTAATTATAAGTATGCGTATTTGGCCAGCCAGCCCAGAGCAAGCGATCCTAGTCGTCTGGTTTGGTCGCAGTTTCGTTGTTGGACAAACGAGCAACCTTATAGGCTCAGCTGTCCTGTCGGCACCCCTGTATGAAGAGGGCTGGGTGCTACAGTAATTAACCAGTCTCGCCTGTCAAGCATGCTAGATGGGTACCTAAGTATTCACCAGGCAAGCCGCCAAAAGCCAACACAACCTAGAAATACCCTGCAGCACCAGAAACGCCCTACCGCGTGGGTCGGCAATACCAGTGCCTTAGGACTGTAACCTTAGCCTGTCAGCACTGTTTACGACACCTCTCACTTCTCCGAAATAACCCTCCAGCCGGAATAACAGGCATCTATTGTATACAGTGGTGTGCTCAGTTGCTCGAATTATGATAGAGTTCTCCGGGGATGCGGTGAGCTTAATTCACTCTCCATCTGATGTCACGAGTCAGGATATTGAAGAGATCAAGGCCCAGCCTTTATTGGATGCGCATAACTAGAAGAAGGATCGCATCGAACAATTACTATACCTAGTCAAGGTGGAGTGTCCGGGGTGCGTACTGGAGCACCGTATATTCTTGCATACACTGTGTTGAAACGTCACCAGACTTGGATGTTTGGACCCTCTTCAAGGTTCGTTTCTGATCTCGGCGACTAGCTATGAAAATCTAAAATCAGCCACCCGGCTAGGTGAAGGATATAATGACGGATTAAAGGAGGCCCTCGAATATTTCATATCTTCTCCTAGGCTGGAAGGATACGCCTGCGCTCAACAACGCCATTTGTAGACTTGAGAGTGATGTGTCAAGATCGTTAGGTGCCTGAGGAGACGACACCCCTGCATCACGATGCCAATGTTGTAGTGTACCGGTATGTCAGCGCCTCGGCCAAGTGCGGCGGCACCTTGTTATGCTTTCCGTCTAGTGTAATAATAAAACTGGCACAGACCGAATTTCTCCATATACATAGGTACATAAGTAAGTATGTACATGTTATTGTGGGCAAACACCTGCCTACCAATGCTACTGTAGATTGTTGATCGACATGGAGGGCTCTACAGTAGCTCTTTATGTACAAAGCTAGATAGATATGGAGTTTGAGGTAAGGCAATTTAAATTGTACATTATATACCAATACCGAAACGTATTCCCATATCTAATAGACGATTCTATTCTGTGCTTAAGCAACTGTCTACACTACCTGAGGTATAAGTAGGTAGGTTTAGTGGCTAGTCGCGAATGGCGAACAGCGAATGGCGAGCAACGCGGAGAATAATTGTAGATGTGTGTGTGGCAAAGATATAGAACCGCTGGTCTAGCGTAGATAGCGTACGTACCTAGCGGGAAAAGGAGGGTATAAGGAAGGACACACTGTGACATTGGAAAGCGAGCGAGCATCGAGAAAATTGAGCAGACAATTGAAGAGACAGGTACATAGGTACTTGAAGATCTGCAAATAATCTGAATGGGGATAAGACTAATGATGGATTGGGCGACATCGAAGCGAGCCCAGGTCTAACTAAAAGTTTACCTACCTGCCTTACAGACCATCTGGGCGCGCTGCATGTTGAGCGCTGACACTGCGCGCCAGGTATTCTGTACCTTCGTATCTCTCTCTCTTTCTCCCTCACTCTCTCCTCTTCTATGTATCGAAGGGAGACCTTGTTAATTGTTGATGCTGATGTTGTTATGGTCTCCATCGTCTTGTCTGCCTGCACTCTTAAATGTTGACGATCATGTTCCCGAGCTCAAGACGCGCGTACTAGGTATATACATAGATAGATGCAGACTTGAGGTACATATGTATGCGTAGGTATGTAGGTAGCGTAGGTACATCCATGGTATGTTGGTACGCATAGGCAGGCAGATATATAGTAGGTAGGCATGTACTATGTATACCTATCTCCATACCGGTGTTACAGTTCGACTAAATACAGGCTACAGACTCCCCCCTACCAGACAGTATGCGTACATATGCGCAGTGTAGATAGGTATGGTATCTCTCCTCCAGTAGCATCAGAAACTTGCCCAACTCTACCTAGGCGCTACCTAGGTACTCCCAGTCGGTCCTGCACGCTGGACGGCGCTATGCCTCTTCGGGGCGGTATAGTGGGTCAGCAAGACCTTTAGTTTTGGCCCCGACACAAGACATGGACCTTGGATCATTCAGGGCTCATCAACTCCCGTCTCTCTCATCATTCTTGTCTTCAACATCTTAAAATCGAAATCTGTCCGCCTACGCCGATTGCCAATCCTTGTTTAAAGATCGCTGTTGCTTCTCGCCTCGAAAATCCAGTGCCTGTGACTCCCTTGTGCTCTGTCGACGTCTGTTTATTTTGCCACCATGAAGGAGCATTTAGACTCTGACCGGGTCAATTTCTTGATTTGGAGGTACGCTGTCACCCGCTTCCCATTCCCCGACCCGGCCCTCATCTTCACTTCATGCTGTTTTCTTCAAAGTGGCCTATCCCCTCGGCTGGGCTGTCTGCGATATGCGTCTAGTCACGGCTCCATTGACTTGCGAAACCTAGGTATTTATTAGAAGGAAGTACGTGTCTCTCTATCTCGGTAATCGCCTTGCCTCGCTCACGGCGCGCGTGAGAGCAGCTGCTTGGTTGGACGGACGGCTGTGCTGCCACTTGTGCGCAGGGGACGAAAAAAAGAGATGGGTGAGGGTTTGTGGTATGTGAACTGACTTTTGAGCTTGTGCAGATTACCGAGAGACGGCCGTCAAATTTCAGAAAGAATGGCACATTCAAGAGCCCCATCGGCAACTAGATTTTGCGCCTTATGTCAAAAGTCATGCGCTAGTCACTGTTTTAAACAAAGGTCTACTGTATCACTCGCTAGAGAGGGAACATGCACAGACAGCCCAGGTACGTGCTAAAAACCCGGAGGATGTGTGTTATAACAGCCAATGTTTCTTTGGCCTGCGTGCAGAGCGTGCATCGGGCAAAACACGAAACCAACGAGAAAGGGCGTGGCGCTCGCTGGTGATGGGACACCGAATTGATTTTCTCCAAATTGTTGCCCAGGATCCGGCCAAATGGGCATTGGCACTGACCAGTTTCTGTGCAGGTACCTGGTGACGCAGCAGCACAGGCGGCACTGGCCGAGGCGATGCAGCTAGGGGTTTTCGGTCCACTGGTTGCGCATCCACTGCCTCACCAGCAACAACTAGATGAAAGTGACGATGATGCCGAGGCAGAACCTGATATAGATGTGCAGCCGCCGCCAGCATTAATTTCTACACCTGCAGCACCGCTGCCAGTAGCAGTAGCAACAGCAGCATCGTCGGGGATCGAGGTGGAAAATTCCCGAAAACGCCAGGGTGATAGGCAGCAACAGTCACTTGCGAACGGTTCTCCGAACAAGCGACCACGACTGAGCAATGGGTACGAACATGGAGCGGATGCAGCCACAACCCCCATGGAATTGGATGGACCGGACCACCAGGGTGACAACCACGCTTATCCTTCCCCCCTGGAGGGTGAGCAGGCGTCGACGCCTGTTCCTCGCACTGATGGCCCTGAACAAGGCACTCAGATTGACAAAGTCGAAGAGTTGGCTTCCGAAACCACATTTATCCCCCTCGGCTCAGGGCTTGACGACGCACCCGCCCTCTCGCCTGTAACCGCCTTATCCAGGGTAAACGGCGATAGTGCGCCAGTGCTACTACACTGCCAATGGCATCCGCGAGATCCCTCCCTCTTGGCGGCCGCTGGAACCGATGCGCTAGCCCGCATCTGGAACATCTCCCGTGGGGCAGCAGCCGATCCTGCATCTGACGATCACGTGAATGCTCTTGTCCCAGATTTCCATAATCTGGTCGAAGATGATATACCACCCAAGGCTACCGTTACTGCCATGGCCTGGAACTGGGATGGTAGCGCCATTGCTCTTGCTACCGACTCGGACTCCAAGGCCAGGCTTTCGCTGTGGGGNCCCGATGGGAGTCATTTTCATCACTTCGAGGTCGCCGAGCCACCCATCTACAAGCTTCGCTGGAGTCCTCATAACACGGCAATTCTAGCCATCGCGCCAGATAATGGAGGCACACTTATAACGGTTTACCATGCGCAAACACTTAACTCATTAACGTATTTTCTGTCAAACCACGATCTAAGTGCAGAGCCGCTCGACGTGGCGTGGACTAGCGACACGGAGTTCCTATTGTGTGGCGGGGAGCTGCTTGCTCTCTTGCGTTACTCTGACAAGGAAATATTACAAGTCCAGAAGTTTGAAACAAGAGAAGGAGATACTTTGACACAGGTGCAATACGACCCACACTGCTCCTTAGCCGCCACGTGCGGAGAAAAGGGTGTGGTTGATGTAAGGAGAGTCTGCTATTTTGCCAAGTTTCCCTATTAACATTGATTCTAGGTATGGGATAGCTCAGGCAAACGGCGTTCGATCGATGCCCATTGCGATGCTGTTACCGCGCTAGCTTGGCAGCCAACGCAGTCACCTGTCACTGAAACCGAAAGACTATTAGCATCAGGCGGCGAAGATGGAGCGATTTTTATATGGAATGCGCTTGCTACTGACGGCACAGCGAAATGCTCTATGACTATGGGTCCTGCTATTGTTGCACTTGCATTTACACCGGATGGCGCATTTCTCGCTGGAGCGACAAGCGAGAGGATACTTATCTGGAAAGTCGGGGACCACGGTATCCCACGTGCAAGCTGGAGTCGTCTTCCCCACCCCGGCTGGTTAAGCCCGCGGATGAACCCTGAGTCAGACGAAGAGGATGAGCACTGCTTGGGCTGGGACTCTACAGGCCATAAGTTAGCTTATGGTGTAAATAGCCGAGTAAGTCATGGCCAACTGTTATGGTATCTGAACTGTTGCTCACCCTCTCATAGCTTGCCATCATCAACTTCCGGTGATGAAGGTTCCATTATAACTGGCGATCATTGCTACGATTATGCACCCAGACAGGGTGATTGTTCTATAATACTCGGTCGGAGACCAATTCGCCTAGGATCTTGACGACCGTTTGTCGATTGGAAACCCTAGCAGTGCGCTATTCCCGACCCAGGAAACAAAATAACTACACTAGTAAATAGATACTAGCGCTAGTCACCTCGTTAAAAGTTTACGATACCAAGTGCCCGTTAGCCCCACGCGGGATCGCAAGTGTCGATTCACAACTTCGGAAAGAAGTAGCCGCTAAGATCCTAGTTAATCAGCCTCCTACCTTTGCGGCCACAAAGATGAAACCGAAGAGACGTTGTTTAAGTCTTATGTTAGACTCATGTTGGGTCATGACGGCAGGAGACGATGAAACGGCATTCTGCATAGTAGATGATATGCAGCCTAATTGCCGCTAACTTGGAAGCATTGGAGACGATAGGGATACTCTTTGTACAACAAATAAAAGCAACATGCAAAACTGCATGACATATGGGCGGATGCATACGCTACGGCACGGTTCATTTGTATACGTACTCGATTACTACAATACAACGGAACGACTATCATAAGACAG